>CANSNZ010000852.1:0-113224 GCA_947646795.1 Beta lomatogona | reverse complement strand
GACTATATGAACAAATTGAAAGAAAAACTAATTATATAAATTAAAAGTTTTCGTAACACTTATTACACAATCTGAAATACTTTCTTATACACTACATTTGTGGTAACATTTGAGTTCCCACGCTCTTTTATCACATATTAAAATTTTTAAACCCTTTTTGCTTGTAACTTTTGATACAGAACATAGAATTGTCCATGATTGAATACTGGCCGAGGGAGATATAATCTTACATAGGCTAGAGACTGTCCTGGCTTTTATTTATCGTCGTTGCAAAACATACAACAAATGGAAACCGCTTTCTGAAATTTTATCGGCAACTTTGTTGCGTCTCGATGGTGTAAGTGTCATTGTGGGAATGAAAAACTTTATCCCCACGTTATCGTCGCACACAACAACAACCTCAATAATGCGATTGTCAAGATGCTTGACGACTTAATCTGGTACCATTACATAGCCCAAAAGTCCGGTCAATATTCCTTAGGAGCATCACCGGTCACCTACCTTAAATCTAATGTTATGATTTGGCAATACCCCGCACTTGATCGTATTTAGAAATTCGGTAAAATACATCTCATGAACTCCAAAATTCCCTTCCTCAATGGAAATTGCATCTCGAACTCAAATAACTTCTTTCTTCACCGGCAAGCGAGACAAAACATGATCATTAACCATGTCGGCAATTTCATTAGTTGGAGCAAGAATAGCTCTTTCCATGTTAATGTCTTCAATGGTACCAAGACATACACATATTTCAGGCTAAAGAACAAAGCATAATAGTTACAAATTTAGAAAAGTAGTATATATAAAATAATAAGTGAAAAAGAAATCTTAACCATTAGGGAGGCATACTGTACACATGATAGAAGGTCATAGATGTCTTTGATTGTATCCTGTTTTAGAAATTTATTAGTCTCAATTGATAGCTCACTTCGGCGTGCTAAAAATGATTATGATCCTCCCGCACTTTTCCTATTATAAAAGTAAAAAAAAAAAAGGTATAAGTAATTTTATGCCAACCTCGGCTATTGCAAAAACAGATTCGATACTAATTTAACATGATTATTATAAAACATTAAATGTAACCAAAATGAAAACATGACAATCAAATGATATAATTGACCATACGATAGTTGAGCTATAATGTTAGGAGAGGTAATTAAAAAGAGCATTTTATTATATGATATCATTAAATACAAAATAAAAGGCCCATAAATGTTACTTAGAAGGTGTCATAATATATAGGTTTTAACTAATTAATTTGAGTCATAAAAAGCAAATGAAGTGGGCCTAATGTAATGTTTTAGTTGCATGGTTTAACTTTAGTATTTTTAGAATCATGAAAATTGAATTGATATTTTTTTACTACTTTTCAATGTGATTTCCGACTTTTTGTATGCTTAATTTTTTTTTTTTTTTTTAACATTTCAACTTCTTTTTACAAACACATTCCATATATATCTACTCAATTTATTCTTACTTTGTTTTATTAAATAATTACATAGTTCTCTTATAATAATTTTTTTAATTTCCTTTAAGGTTAAAAATTTTTAACTTCGACTTTTACATTTAAAATTTAAAGTAACAAAAGGAAAACAATGAAATACCTTTTTTGAACTCAATAATTTCAGGAATTTCAAAATTGATGAATATCTTGCTTGCATCGCGTATTGTTGTAACACGAAGATAACCTATTAATATTACACAAAAACGAATTATTTATAAAACGAAAATATATACAAAGTAAATAAAAGGGTACATATATTTTACAAAATGATATTTGCCTTGATTGTCACTACATGTGCATTTGATTGTCATGTTTAAAACCTGTGCAAGCACGGGATGCTAATTGTTTGAATTCATTTAAAAATAAATAAATAGTATGAATGTGACATAAAGCAAAAAAAAAGCCACATATAATTATAAAAAAACGTAGTTATCGTATAATATGCAATAAAGTAGACGATAAAACAATTGTGAGTGCCTATATGAACACAATGAAAGAAAAACTAAGCACATAAATTAAAAGTTTTTATAATACTTATTACACATTCTAAAATACTTCCTTATACACTACATTTGTGGTAACATTTGAGTTCCCACGATCTTTATCACCGATTAAAATCTTCAAACTTTTTTTGCCTGTAACTCTTGATACATCAACATAGAATTTTTTCATCAAATCAAATAAAGAATACAGTTTTTAAACGTTGAAATGGTGCAATCATGTAAAGAAAATATCAATTCATCTATAATAAGAGTGGATCTAATCAGTTTGAATAAAAAACGAAGATAAATGAAACGATAAGTAGTTAAATATTATGAGTATTGATTTCACATTTTGAAATATTTTCTTGTACACTATATTAGTGATAACATTCGAGTTCCCGTGATCTAATTACTATTGTAATCTAATAAAATGAAGGATGAAATACGTTTTCATTTTGGGTAAAAAATCAAAAATATTGAATAATCATCCTATTAAATAGACAATATATTTGCATATGTATTTTATATTCAATTGTTCTATAATAATTTTAGATCAGTATTTCGAGTACCAAATCAAAAACTTTAATATCGTTACAAATTAAAATTTATTTTAGGAGAAAATAAAATAACTTCATAATTTATATATGAAAACTAAAAAAGAGAAAGAACTTGCATAACATAAACTTGAATTAAACATAGATATACGTTTTTATCATTATGTTGCAATATAATAAAACAAAAAAGTTCCTTAAGTTTTATTGTTATGTTATTTTTCACATGCAATATATTAAAATCAAATTTAGATTTATGCCTTGCATGAATAATTGCTAATTTTTCCAATGTATTTGAATTTCTCATATACGGGCTTAAATTTTGATTGATTGCTTCTTAGGTGTATGACGTCATCATACTCCTTCAGTCCCATATTAATTTCAAAATTGTGTATATTTGCGGTTCCATAGTAATAGCAACACTTCAACTTGAAGTATTTGTATAGTTTCTTCGATATACAACTATATCCCCTATCTTTTCTTAAAATGATGAAACATTCACATGCAAACATCAATCTACATAGTTTGTCTATAAACTAAAGATACCCCCATGTCTTTCATCATATCTACTTTCACAATAAAATAATTAAACTCTTGTCCAACTTTATCCATTTCCTAAAGTATATGCAAACTAATTTTTTTTTCCTTATTTATTGTACTAACCGCTTTTGAGATAATGGATTTGTCTAATACCTTCATGTTTATATGGGTCTATAAATTTCACTGAAATATCCTAGGTAAGAACCTAAAGTCATTTGTTGCACTAAAGCTCATCTCGATTTACTTTTTCTTTTATATTCCAAAAAGTAAGTACTTTTTTTTAGGGTTTTCTAGTACTACTCGAGAGAATAAAAGTTTATTACATATAGATTTATGACCATATGGTTGAAAAAGTTTCAAAAGGAATTATCATAGGTAAATTTATTATATTTTGTTTCCCTAAATCTCATCCGATTGTAGTAAGCTCAGTATCTTTTTGTCTTCATCTAACCAAAAAATATAGTAATTGTCTCTCTTTCCTTTCTCTCTTGAAATCCTAGGTTTCCTTTTTTTATATGGGGCTACCACCCCCTTTTGGATGGTGGCTTGATTTTTTTTCTTCTTTATGCTATTTATTTCTAAGTTTTTGTTAACAATAACCTCCAGTCTCTTAATAATGGAAAGTTGTTCTATCCATGTATTGTATTAAGTTCTAAAATATTTTACTAATAATCTTTGAAAATATATTTTTTTCTCTCTTACAAAAAATCCTAGTTCCCCTTTTTTGATATAGGGGCTACCGTCCCATTTGGGTGGTGTCGCAAGCCTATCTTTTTTTCTTTTTTTTGTTATTTATTTCTAAGTTTTTGTTAACAATAACCTCTATTTCCTTTCTAATCAAAAGTTGTTCTACCCATGTATTGTAGTAAATTCTAAAATATTTTATTGATTACTAATAAGCTCTGAAATACATGGACTGATGAGTCTTTTTCATTGTATTAGGATGTAGATCTTTATGCTTTATAATCTATTCTCTTGGTCTTCTATGAAATTTGGTGGTGGTAGTTTTATCAATGAAAAATCCTATGTGGAAGATAAAGTAATAGGATTTTGTTGTCTTCATACCTAATGTGAGGCTGTGTGCTTGGTACTATTGCTATTGCAAAGAAAAACTCATGGTTTACCTATAATAACCCCTAAAACTTAATTTTTTTGAATGTATATATTTAGAACTATTAATTTCTACCTCGACGTCTGTCTATTTCATACAGAATAATGATGCAACACATCTAAAATTATCTTTAATACTACTTCCTCATTTAAGGTAAAATAACAAAAAATATGGAGTTATGAACAATATGATGTTCAATTCAATTTTAACTCTAACCCATATTTGATTGTGAGACTCCTTGTAGTTGTAGCATATCGGAACCCAAAAATAGGCCTACAAATCTTTAATAGAAAGAAAAATTAATGATGCAAATAACATATAGAAAGAGAACGTTAAATAAAACTTAAAGTAGGGCTATATCTACTTGGTACTCATAAGTTGTAGAAGACTTCCTTCTATACCACATTAGTCGTAGTATCAGATTCTTCATGCTTTTTGTCGCATATTATTACGATTTTCATGCCCCTATTACTTGCGACTCTAAAAACGTCCACATGAAATAGATTATGGCAAGAAAAAAAGGTCTAAGGAAATACAAAAGCATGCTTTTTTTTTTCTCATGCAAACTAATTATGCAATTTAATAGATAAGTTTCAATTACAGTAAAATCACCGATGTTTTTAAAGTTTAAACTAGTTATTAGGCCCGGGCTATGCCCCGGGTAAGAAAAAATTTCATTTATTAATATAATACTTTATAATAAGAACACTAAATACAACTTAGTCTAGTGGTTAAGACTTTAATATATGTACTTGAGGTCTCGGGATCAAATCCTATACTATGCAATTTCTAATTTTTTTTATTGTACATGGATTACATGAACTAAAACTCCATAGGGAGAGTGCCACGTGGCACAATTTCTTGTTTATGCACGCCTTTTAATATATTTGTATAGATATTAAAAAAAACTTTTGATCATATTATTCTATTATATTTAACTATAATTTTACCCACAAAAATTATGCATATAATGTACATTCCCCTTTTTTCTCTATCGTGATATTAACTCTCATCAAACAAATTTAATGACAATCATTCATGTGGCAAGTCAAGCTCTCCCACTTTCACAAATTGTGCAATTTAGTCCTGAAATTTTAGTTGGAGTAGATTGACCACCCTATACCATTAATTTTGCAATCTTTTTTTTTTTCTAGAATGGTCAAAGTATAAGGTTATCTCTATATAAGGGCGTGTACCTTGTGATATTATTAGTGGAAATGTATTACGCTTTTCGAGCATAATAAACTTTATCTTTTTACATGATAATATATTGTGATCTACACCCATTGTTGTATGATTATTGTCTTTTTTATTTCTTCTCTCAAAACTGGTTACAGGAATGATTATTGAGTTGTTGTCGTCGACGAAGTTTGCTTATGAAATTTGAAAAGGGATATGAAACTAATCACAAAGGTCGATAATATTTGTTGCACATTAGTTATTTAAGGAGTACTGATTTAGTTTGATATCGAACCATGCAATATACAATAATTTTACGTAAGCATCCATCTTTAAAATCATCTAGTAAATTCCTTTGTATAAAAAATCCCTCTAATTAAACTTTAAACTCAAATACAACAAATTACAAAAGAATAAAATTCTCTCTCTTTTTCTACTTCAATCCCTAGCTCATCTATAGTAAATTCCTTTGCTGCATAAACCTCCGAACACCACCAGTGCCATCTACGAGATCCTTCGAGATATGGCTTCAAAGGAGATTAATCATAGAATATCAACTCCAATTATGCATGAATATTAACTCCTTCACCACTTGCATGATTATTTGTGGCAACTCCGTCGTATGTTGCCTGGTCTTTTTCAGTGAAAACAAACCGCATTTTCGATATCTCCATCTTCATTTGTCTGATCTTTTCTAATATCGAAGATATGGATTTATCAACCATTAGTACAGGCTTTGAAACCCATGTTTTTCCTATGTAAATAAAACAAAAGAATCCAATTTACAACCTAACTAACACATATAACCTCGGAATAAGTTTATATTCAATCATTTCTTCTAGTACAAACTAATGAAATTACCTCTCATCACCTTCTGAAAATCAGCAAGTTTTGATGTTCTCTCTTCTCCTGAAATAGTTTGTTTAATCAATGTAAATAACCATGAAAACGACAAAAAAAATGATTCAAAATCAAATTAAAGTGATTCTTACTTTGTTTTGAATCCACTTCGAAGTTGTCGCCTTTCCTTTCCTTTCCTCGTCTTCTCGATCTTCTCTCTTAATGCTTCTTTTCTTATCGTTATTACCTTAAGGCTCGCCCAATTTCACCTTTTTTTTTTCTCAAATCTACTTTCACAATAAAATAATTAAACTCTTATCCAACTTTATCCATTTCCTAAGGCATATGCAAACTAATTGTAAATTTTTCCTTCTTTTTTGTATTAATCGCTTATGAGATGATGGCTTTGTCTAACACCTTCATGTTTATATGGGCCAAAAATATTTCACTGAAATGTCCTAGGCAAGAACCTAAAGTTATTTGTTGCACTAACACTCATCTGATTACTTTTTCTTTTATATTCCAAAAAGTAAGTACTTTTTTCATTGATTAAGTTTTCTTTTTTTTATCAAGAAAAATCAAAAAGCGAAGAAATACACAATGTTTTATGCTTTTATAAAATATTTTATGTAATTGTCAAAAATATTTTTCTTGCTTTTTGGAGTACTAATACATACTCCCGTCGTTACATAATATGTTTTCTATTTACTATTCCTACACAAACCAAGGAATACTATAAAATATTGGTATTGGGGTTGAATGATTACTTTTTGAGGAGGAGATGGGAGAATACCTATGCAAATATTAAATTATAAATTGAAGAGAGAGAGTGTCATATTGTGGACAACTTGCGGTTCATATGTAAATATTAAATTATTATAAACTTACAAAATACAGAATAAAGTAGAAATAAAAAAAAATTATGGAACACCCTTAAATGAAAAGTAGAAAAAAATTTATGGAACGAAGAAAGACAATAGAAGGGAGTTCAGGATACAATAAACATATTTAAAGGAGTCCATATGATATATGTACATATTAACCCATGTATATGACTTTAAAGAACAATTTTTTTTCCAACTTGTATTTAAAATATAAACCAAAATATTGGTTCACGGAAACATTGCCTTTACAGGTACATATTAGCAACTAATCACGACTTATTCTCCCCAACTTATTTTCAGTTCAATTTAGTTCAGTTCATAATTTATTTCTCTGATAATAAAACAATGATAATTACGATTATTTTATCATCATTATTATTATTATTATTATTATTATTATTATTATTATTATTATTATTGTTGTTGTTGTTGTTGTTGTTGTTGTTGTTGTTGTTGTTGTTGTTGTTGTTGTTGTTGTTGTTTCTGCTAAGAAATTAAGAATTGTAATAGGTTGTGAGATGTGATGTGGGCCCCAAGAGCGGTCGCCTGAGCTTCGATATCCGTACGCATGAAACCTGCAAAACAAAGTTAGACTACCCCGGGGGTGGTTTCGGGATCGCCCCTTCGATGCTCAAGTCAAATGTGATTGAGGTAGAGAGAGAAAGTCTAGAGAGAGATGCTATAGTTTGTTGGGTGAGAATTGAATACCTGTTCATTGATGAGACTGTTGGTATATATAGTGTTGGGAATTCCCAGACAAGAAACATTAATTGGATGGGCCTCCTTGTGATCAATGGCTAGGTTACCTTTTCAGGTAATGATTACTTCATCCCTTTACAGGATCCCCAAGCTTCCGAGATTAGGTCAACTCACAGGTGGAACCCACTATTGCCACATGTCCCAAACTTTGGGGGCTTTTATATCTTTATTGGGCTGCTGATTATTTGAGCCCAAACAATTAGCCCCACGCCGGGGGTGGGGGATCATGGAGGTCCCACTGAATGATGCCCGCCCGTGGCGGAATAACGACCATTTTACTCTCGACCGACTCCCTTGTCCCACCGAGGCGGATAAACCGAGTGTATCTTTAACGCCCCGAAAATACATAACCTTAACCGTCAGCGGAATCATAGCTTAAGCCTGTGGGTTAGGGCCCACTTATAATATAATAGTCTAAAATGATAATTCATCTATACATTTGCTCATCATAAAACAATACTTGTTCGTCTATCATACAAAATGTTCTAAACCTCATAGAACCATACATAGTCTCCTCAACACATCTCTTTATAATAGTCATACTGTAACTGTTCTTCAATACCTAAAACATAAAACAAAACGTCATGAGCCGAGGCTCAGTAACATACTACCCTAACATCGTAAAAGCATTTCAACTTATTTTAGTTGCAAACAGGGAGAAGAGAATATAGTCAAATCATTTCATAAACATGCACTTCAAATCAGGAATTTAAGAACCACTCAGGTTGTCATTATCATTATCATCATTCATTTACATAATCATTATCAGGAAACTTTCATTAGTTATTTGAGTTCAACGGAAGGCAAAGCCACCGAGGACATAAGTCCCCCATCGAGAGGTGGCATATAATGCCATAAATCATAACGAAGGCAAAAGCCACCGAGGATATTCATCCCCCATCAGAAGGTGGCATATAATGCCAATAGTAACAGAAGGCAGAGCCACCGAGGACATTGTCCCCCATCAGAAGGTGGCATACTGCCATATTGCGGGTGCCACCGAGGACGTTGTCCCCCATCAGAAGGTAGTGTTGCCGCCAGAAGGTACGTGCACGACCCGACTCTTTATCTTAACTTTATCGTGTTTCATTTCTTTTATGAATCAGAATCACATTACATAATTGTAACCGTAATCTTAAAACGTAATCGTAATCACAATCATATCAAATTCGTCATACTTCATAGCATCAAATCATTTAATAAATATTGTTTACATAGACAAACATTTCATATCCCGCACACCATATAAAATATAGCATTATAAACATTTCATAAAAGCATCATATGAAACATAGTTGGAAGGGGAGTGCGGGTGTTAGCGATAGACGTTACCCAAAATCCCGCTTACCAACTTTGATAGCCGGGGGAGGCTTGTAATATCCTTTATCTTCTTTAATCTATTCAAGAATAATTTTATTAATGAACGTTTCGTTATTTAGCTTTTAAGCCTAAATATTAGCTAGCGGTTATTAACGTCATAACGTTCCTTATAACATCGTAAAGGCCTCATTAAAGGTCGTTATTACCTTAGTCGTTAATAACTTCTTAAGGTGACTTTTAAACAACTAATTAGGTGGAATAACTCCTTTAGTTATACTTTTAGAATTATCGAAATATTATACTTACAATTACACATATTATCAGAGTTCATAGTTAATTATCCATTAATCGTCTATCATTAAACTAATTAAGTTTATACCTATACTATAACCATTAACATTATTTTAATATTATTTAATCACTTAAAACTAATAAATTAAGCTATCTTGTTATTATAAGTAAACTTAAGGATTAGTGGAGTAATCATAACTTAAACTCATAATATAAATAGCAAGCTTATTTGGATTTTAATTAGTTTTAAACAACTCAACTAGTTTAGTAATCATGAAATATAACCCAATAATAGTTTTTAGGAGTCAAGTTAAGTGGTTTAATTAAACTAATCAAATCAGTCCATAAAATAAGTTCAAACATCTTTTTAGCCTAACATAATAAAATTCAGATTAGTTTAATCATAACTTTCTTAGTTTAAGTCTTATAACAAGATTAGCCCAATCAACTAACTACATAGTTTAACCAAGTATCTATCAATTAAACTAATTAACATAGTTTAGCTTAAGCAACGCATATTTAGGCCCAACCAATTTATGTAATCCATTTAAACTGAGAAGGTTTAGCTAAGTAAATATGTTTTTAGGCCCAAACTAATGCTAACTATCAATGGGTAAATTGGGCTTGTATTAGTAATACTTGAAAATCTGAAAATTAAAAGAACACAAGAGGTAATTTATACCTCTGCTACATGAGCAGGGGCGACTTCACGCGGCTCAGGCGAGAGGGAGGACAGAGCTCCGGTGAACGGCGACGGTGGACGGCAGCGAGAAGCAGTGTCGGCGGCGACACGAGCAGTTGGTTCGAGGGGTGGTACTCCGGCGAGCTGGGCAGCAGCACAAGCAAAGCAGAGCACGAGAGAAAAAGGAAGAAAGGAAGCAGGGCCACGAGCTGCAGCGGCAGGTTGCCGGCGGTGGTCAAAGGCAGGTGGCGCACTGGTGATGCGCTGGTGGTCGGCGGCAGCCTAAAAACAGAGGAGAAGGAGAGAGTGGTGTGGTGTGATGCTTGATGGACATGGCTATTTATAGCCATTATCAAGCTTCTAGAAAGCTTTGAAGATAACAATGGATGGAAGAGAATTTTGATGAGAATTCTTTTCTTGGGTTTGATGGTGGCAGCACTTGATTGGTTGGAAGAGAAAAGAAATGCACCTTGGTTTGCCATGTAAGAGAAAGAAGGTAGAAGAAGGTGGAAAGGAGGAGGAAGGAAGGTTGAATAAGGAAGAAGAAGGTGGGCAAGAAAGTCAAAAATTTTGGCTTAAACTTATCCATCTAATTCCATTATTCTTCTTCTTTCTTTTTCTATTATTATTATTATTAAAATAATTTCACTTTGGATAATTAATATTAGAAGAGAAGTTATGCATATTGTGATTTTTACTTACTTGTTAAGCTAATTATAATTCATAACTACTTAATAAAAATTACATTCTTCTTTTTTTTATTTATTTTAGAAAAATCATACCTTAATAGCTTGTAATAGTTTAATTAGTACTTCATTGATAACATAATTAGTAAAACAACAACTAGTTAGCTAATTAAGCATGTTTAAATTTTCAGGATATTACATCCTCACCCCCTTAGAAAAAGTTTCGTCCTCGAAACTTAAATAACATAGTCGAGTGCCGAGTAAGGCCTTTCATAAAATTTTAACGTCACATTCACATATAAGTGCATAACACATATACATAGTAGTAAGTAGTACGTACACATAACTTTGCATAATTATAAGTCTTTCAAGCAAACAAATGCAGGTATCCTGATCATTATTAGTTAAAACCAACGACAGTCATACGCACATCGAGTTTGTCAATCCACGTCCAACCATACTTTTTAAATAGCAGGAGAGAGGGATTAAAGAAGGCGTCATTAGCTTCAGTCTGTTGCATTACGTATGCTCTTTCCGCTTATGTGGACTCACGTCATTAGTTTCTTTCTCTCTAATTCTCATCATTTACATAATCTCGAAACAACATTACATTCCATTATATATTTCGAATTCTCATGACTTCAAATGTCCAAAAACATAATACCATACGTGGTCCACCAATTTACTAGAAAGCCTAAACCCAAATTCATTAAGCTAACTTGCCTTTAATACATCAATCTACTCCTCTCTCATAACCATTTGAAGAGTTTAATTGTGCTTTGCATATAACTTATTCATTCTCCTTCTACAATATGATCGTCATTGGACATTTATGAGCGTCACATTTTGAACCTGTCTCTAAAATGACAGTATCATCTGATAAGGTATTTACAAAACTGCTAAATTCATTATTTCATTATTTATCCATCCTCAATTTCAGTCGTCACATAAAACCAATATCATCATCATAGCCCCAACCTTCCCAAACAATCATAACATATTCCTAACCAAGTTTCTTACATAATTAACATCAAGTGTTTAAGCTCTTAATTGCTCAAGATTCTATCAACCTACATAGTGGTTTATTCTTCATCACGACTTCGATTTCCTCAACATTTCCTCAAGATTCTATAAACATTTCTCCCTTTTTTTTATGGGAATTCTATCACTTGAATTCATCTATTATACATTTCTAAATTATATCAATGACCATACCAATAAGATATTTATCTAATAAATTCTCAAACAGAAAGGTTTCTTGCCTAATGTCTTTCAAAGAAGGTCAAACACTTACTTCTCCAAATTCAGTTTTCTATTGACGACCATATGCTTACTTCCTAATCACACTCCATGTAGCTATTACATCTCCAAGTAGCACACTCCTATTCCTTCAAGATATATATTTGTCTAACTTCTTCAATTAATGCTTCACATTACCTAAAAGCCATAACACCAATCATAACATCCAATATACATTATGACGTACTTGACTTTTCAAATACTCAAATCCTTAAGACCGAAGTAATATCAAGTACTCTCTAACTCCTTAAGTAGAAATCCTAATTCCTTATAAATTTTTGAATCTCGAAATCGGCATATAAAATTCAATCCCAAAATAAGTCTCACGTCATTAAATAATTAGATAATCTCCACCATACCATTAACTTTAGATATTCAGAATGCCTTAACCCCCTTTTCTTTATACCACCCAAAAATATATTCTTAATCATCATGAAATCTCTAAACATTCTTTACATTAGTTCATTAACACTTTTTGTGCCTTACCTCGAACATAAAATATAACCACTCATACCTCAAAAGATCATTCACAAATCATTCGTCCCTATTACTCAAATAACCATCAGTTTATCCTTGAGCCATTCAACATCGAACTTTTCACATAATTCATACAAAGTAAGAATCTCGTAATTTTCCCTTTAGCATCTTATTTCTTAGATTCTACTAATCCAAAACTTAAAATTACCAATCCCTAAATATTATCCTCAAAAGACCATAAGGTTGAATTCTTATTTCTTAGCTTCTAATAACCCAAAAATTAAGCTCGTTCCAATCTCCAAATATTATTCAAAAGATGAAAATATGATACTTTTAAGTTTAAATTCTCATATCTCAATTATTAAGACCCAAATAGTCATCAATTAACCTCAACTTGCTTATCATCTAATTTCCCAAAGGATCATACCTAGGCGATGCAAAGTCTAATACTCTGCACTTCCGGCTAGGTTTCGGCTCTGATACCATTCTGTAACGCCCCGAAAATACATAACCTTAACCGTCAGCGGAATCATAGCTTAAGCCTGTGGGTTAGAGCCCATTTATAATATAATAGTCTAAAATGATAATTCATCTATACATTTGCTCATCATAAAACAATACTTGTTCGTCTATCATACAAAATGTTCTAAACCTCATAGAACCATACATAGTCTCCTCAACACATCTTTTTATAATAGTCATACTGTAACTGTTCTTCAATACCTAAAACATAAAACAAAACGTCATGAGCCGAGGCTCAGTAACATACTACCCTAACATCGTAAAAGCATTTCAACTTATTTTAGTTGCAAACAGGGAGAAGAGAATATAGTCAAATCATTTCATAAACATGCACGTCAAATCAGGAATTTAAGAACCACTCAGGTTGTCATTATCATTATCATTATCATCATTCATTTACATAATCATTATCAGGAAACTTTCATTAGTTATTTGAGTTCAACGGAAGGCAAAGCCACCGAGGACATAAGTCCCCCATCAGAAGGTGGCATATAATGCCATAAATCATAACAGAAGGCAAAAGCCACCGAGGATATTCATCCCCCATCAGAAGGTGGCATATAATGCCAATAGTAACAGAAGGCAGAGCCACCGAGGACATTGTCCCCCATCAGAAGGTGGCATACTGCCATATTGCGGGTGCCACCGAGGACGTTGTCCCCCATCAGAAGGTAGTGTTGCCGCCAGAAGGTACGTGCACGACCCGACTCTTTATCTTAACTTTATCGTGTTTCATTTCTTTTATGAATCAGAATCACATTACATAATTGTAACCGTAATCTTAAAACGTAATCGTAATCACAATCATATCAAATTCGTCATACTTCATAGCATCAAATCATTTAATAAATATTGTTTACATAGACAAACATTTCGTATCCCGCACACCATATAAAATATAGCATTATAAACATTTCATAAAAGCATCATATGAAACATAGTTGGAAGGGGAGTGCGGGTGTTAGCAGTAGACGTTACCTGAAATCCTGCTTACCAACTTTGATAGCCCGGGGAGGCTTGTAATATCCTTTATCTTCTTTAATCTATTCAAGAATAATTTTATTAATGAACGTTTCGTTATTTAGCTTTTAAGCCTAAATATTAGCTAGCGGTTATTAACGTCATAACGTTCCTTATAACGTCGTAAAGGCCTCATTAAAGGTCGTTATTACCTTAGTCGTTAATAACTTCTTAAGGTGACTTTTAAACAACTAATTAGGTGGAATAACTCCTTTAGTTATACTTTTAGAATTATCGAAATATTATACTTACAATTACACATATTATCAGAGTTCATAGTTAATTATCCATTAATCATCTATCATTAAACTAATTAAGTTTATACCTATACTATAACCATTAACATTATTTTAATATTATTTAATCACTTAAAACTAATAAATTAAGCTATCTTGTTATTATAAGTAAACTTAAGGATTAGTGGAGTAATCATAACTTAAACTCATAATATAAATAGCAAGCTTATTTGGATTTTAATTAGTTTTAAACAACTCAACTAGTTTAGTAATCATGAAATATAACCAAATAATAGTTTTTAGGAGTCAAGTTAAGTGGTTTAATTAAACTAATCAAATCAGTCCATAAAATAAGTTCAAACATCTTTTTAGCCTAACATAATAAAATTCAGATTAGTTTAATCATAACTTTCTTAGTTTAAGTCTTATTACAAGATTAGCCCAATCAACTAACTACATAGTTTAACCAAGTAACTATCAATTAAACTAATTCACATAGTTTAGCTTAAGCAACGCATATTTAGGCCCAACCAATTTATGTAATCCATTTAAACTGAGAAGGTTTAGCTAAGTAAATATGTTTTTAGGCCCAAACTAATGCTAACTATCAATGGGTAAATTGGGCTTGTATTAGTAATACTTGAAAATCTGAAAATTAAAAGAACACAAGAGGTAATTTATACCTCTGTTACATGAGCAGGGGCGACTTCACGCGGCTCAGGCGAGAGGGAGGACAGAGCTCCGGTGAACGGCGACGGTGGACGGCAGCGAGAAGCGGTGTCGGCGGCGACACGAGCAGTTGGTTCGAGGGGTGGTACTCCGGCGAGCTGGGCAGCAGCACAAGCAAAGCAGAGCACGAGAGAAAAAGGAAGAAAGGAAGCAGGGCCACGAGCTGCAGCGGCGGGTTGCCGGCGGGCGGTGGTAAGGCAGGTGGCGCACCGGTGATGCGGCGGTGGTCGGCGGCAGCCTAAAAACAGAGGAGAAGGAGAGAGTGGTGTGGTGTGATGCTTGATGGACATGGCTATTTATAGCCATTATCAAGCTTCTAGAAAGCTTTTAAGATAACAATGGATGGAAGAGAATTTTGATGAGAATTCTTTTCTTGGGTTTGATGGTGGCAGCACTTGATTGGTTGGAAGAGAAAAGAAATGCACCTTGGTTTGCCATGTAAGAGAAAGAAGGTAGAAGAAGGTGGAAAGGAGGAGGAAGGAAGGTTGAATAAGGAAGAAGAAGGTGGGCAAGAAAGTCAAAAATTTTGGCTTAAACTTATCCATCTAATTCCATTATTCTTCTTCTTTCTTTTTCTATTATTATTATTATTAAAATAATTTCACTTTGGATAATTAATATTAGAAGAGAAGTTATGCATATTGTGATTTTTACTTACTTGTTAAGCTAATTATAATTCATAACTACTTAATAAAAATTACATTCTTCTTTTTTTTATTTATTTTAGAATTACAGTATCATGGCGCCGAGCGGGTCAATCCCTGTTGAAGGGGTTGTGCAGACTAGGACACCTCTTTTAGAGAAGGATTGCGCCGACCAGGTCACTTCCTGTTGAGAGGAACTGTGCCGACATGTCCCTTTTTGTTGAAGGAATAATGCCGACTAGGTCTATTCTTCTTGAAGGAAAAGTGCCGACCGGGTCTATTCCTGTTGAGGGAAGAACGCCGACCGGGTCAATTCCTATTGAAGGAAAAAGGTCGACCGGGTCTATTCCTGTTGAAGGAAGAATGCCGACCGGGTCTATTCATGTTGAAGGAAGAATGCCGACCGGGTCTATTTCTGTTGAAGGAAAAATGCCGACCGGGTCTATTCCTGTTGAAGGAAGAACGCTGACCGGGTCAATTTCTATTGAAGGAAAAATGCCGACCGGGTCTATTCCTGTTGAACGAAGAATGCCGACCGGGTCAATTCCTGTTGAAGGAAAAATGCCGATCGGGTCAATTCCTATTGAAGGAAGAACGTCGACCGGGTCAATTTCTATTGAAGGAAAAATGCATACCGGGTCTATTCTTGTTGAAGGAAGAATGCCGACCGGGTCAATTCCTATTGAAGGAAAAATGCCAACTGGATCAATTCCTATTTGAAGGAAACCATGCCAACCAGGTCATTCCTTGCGGAGAAGAGGCCGACTAGGTTACTTTTTGTTGAAGGAACTACGCCGACCAGGTCTATACCTGTTGAGGGAAAGACGCCGACTGAGTCAATTCCTATTGAGAGGAAAGTGTCGACTGTGTCGATTCATTTTGAAGGAAAAGCGCCGACCGGGTTAATCCCTATTGAGGGAAAGGGCTACTCGGATGAGGGGCTAATGAGCCCCAAGCTGTCCGAGTAGGTGCTAGCTGATACTTGGCCATACTTGACCAAGTATAGAAGCGACTCGGCAAGGAGGGGAGCTCCTGTTGACCGAGTAGGTTGTGAGGCTACTCGGATGAGGGGCTAATGAGCCCCAAGCTGTCCGAGTAGGTGCTAGCTGATACTTGGCCATACTTGACCAAGTATAGAAGCGACTCGGCAAGGAGGGGAGCTCCTGTTGACCGAATAGGTTGTGAGGCTACTCGGATGAGGGGCTAATGAGCCCCAAGCTGTCCGAGTAAGTGCTAGATGATACATGGCCAACTAGACCAAGTATAGGATTGACTCGGCAAGGAGGGGAGCTCCTGTTGACCGAGTGAGTTGTGAGGCTACTCGGATGAGGGGCCAATGAGCCCCAAGCTGTCCGAGTAGGTGCTAGATGATGCTTGGCCATACTAGACCAAGTATAGGAGCGACTCGGCAAGGAGGGGAGCTCCTGTTGTCCGAGTAGGTTGTGAGCCTACTTAGATGAGGGGCTAATGAGTCGCAACCTGTCTGAGTAGGTGCTAGATGATGCTCGGCCATACTAGACCAAGTATAGAAGCGACTCGGCAAGGAGGGGAGCTCCTGTTGACCGAGTAGGTTGTGAGGCTACTCGGATGAGGGGCTAATGAGCCCCAAGCTGTCCGAGTAGGTGCTAGCTGATACTTGGCCATACTTGACCAAGTATAGAAGCGACTCGGCAAGGAGGGGAGCTCCTGTTGACCGAATAGGTTGTGAGGCTACTCGGATGAGGGGCTAATGAGCCCCAAGCTGTCCGAGTAAGTGCTAGATGATACATGGCCAACTAGACCAAGTATAGGATTGACTCGGCAAGGAGGGGAGCTCCTGTTGACCGAGTGAGTTGTGAGGCTACTCGGATGAGGGGCCAATGAGCCCCAAGCTGTCCGAGTAGGTGCTAGATGATGCTTGGCCATACTAGACCAAGTATAGGAGCGACTCGGCAAGGAGGGGAGCTCCTGTTGTCCGAGTAGGTTGTGAGCCTACTTAGATGAGGGGCTAATGAGTCGCAACCTGTCTGAGTAGGTGCTAGATGATGCTCGGCCATACTAGACCAAGTATAGAAGCGACTCGACAAGGAGGGGAGCTCCTGTTGTCCGATTAGGTTGTGAGGCTACTCGGATGAGGGGCTAATGAGCCCCAAGCTGTACGAGTAGGTTGAGGGAATTGCACTGATTTTTGCCCGAGCGGGTATGTCCGACCCCGCATGGCACATGGCCACTTTTGATACTCGGGATCTGGGGACCCTCCTTATGGGTCGAGCTAACTAGGCGTTTGCAAGGAATTTTGACTTTTGGTCTCCCTTTTGGCCCCGAGGGATGACGCTTGGACTTCTTGGACCTTTGAAGGGTTGGACTGAGTATGTCCAGTTGGGCCGTTTCAAAAAGCCCATGAAGGCGACGCGGGGGGTTTGCGTTGCACATCCCCCTAGGCGTGCCTATATATGCGAGGGAGGAGAGAGATTTTTTCGATCATTTGCTCATTTCTTCACATCTTCTCTCTCAAAAACCTCCAAATTCTCTCTAACTTTCAAGTTCCTCCTCCAGTCTTTTCGTCCGACCAGGTACGCTCTTGCTATCTTTTTTTTTTTTTAAGTTTCTTTTTCTTTCTTTTTCTTTCAAGTAATCTCGGCCGACTCCCTTGCCCATTAATAATGGGTGATTCGTCCGAGTTAGCGACACCCCCGACCTCACCTTCCTATAAATTGTCCGAGGAGGTGAGGGGGATGGGAATAACACTGGTGTCGACTGTAATAAGTTGCGTAGACCCCTCGGCTGTGCCCGACACAGTTGCTCTTCCGAGCCCGTCTTCTTCGGTAAAGGAGGAGGCCGAGGGTATCATTCCATATTCTTGGGAGGTGTCGTTAGCCTATCCCCCCTCGAGGAGTTACTTAGACAAATATTTTTCTTCTGATGTAGTGAGGGTGGCCATGCCGAGGGGAGCAGGAGAGGCATCTACTTCCGGTCAAGAAATAGAGTACCCAGACCTTGATCCGAATGGGGGTCCTGGAACCTTCTTTCCCGAGCCGAGTCTGATAAAGTCCCTGATGTAGGACCTCCGAGGGACAGCAACGAGGTTACAGATCAAGGACCCATTCTATTTGGGCCGACCGGAGGCTTGCCATACTATACTTAGCCCTCCGCCCGGCTGTGTAAATGTCAACTATAAATCAATGGAGCTGGGGCTTCGGTTTCCTTTGACCCCCTTCGTCAAGGAGCTGCTGAACGCCTACAACTTGGCGATTTGTCAGATTTCTCCTAACTCATGGGGGGATCAATGCCTTCCATATCCTCTGTGACCTGATTAATGTCCGACCGACCCTCAAATTATGGAGGCACATGTACAAACTGGAGGTGATGGCCGCGGCGAATGGTCCCGGGTGGTGGAGCTTTCAAGTTCGACCGGGGTATCGGACGATCCTCAACCTGCCCTCTTCTCAGAAGGGGTTCAGGAGGGAATTTACCTTTTTATATTTCAGTGGAGATTGGGGGATTCCCCTTGTCCCCCCGTTGACCGAGCCCATCGCTAGGCTCAACCTCCGAGTCGAAGATCGTGGACGGGGGCGAAACATTCGTGCTTGGCCAGTGGTTGCCCGACTGCAAGCTCTTCAAAGATGATCACTTCCTCTCTGGCCATGGGTCTTAGCTCGACCTTCCCCAAGGGTAATCTGCCGAGGGGTGGCTAAGGTTGTCGGTCAGATTTCTTATGCTTGTTATTTTTTGACTAACACTTTGCTTTGCTTTCGCAGAACCTTCCCGAGCTTACGTTGAAGAAACTGACCCTACGATGGCTGACAAGCTCAACATTGCAGCAATGAGGGCGGCTCGGACGAGGGCTGAGATAGCGGCCAAGACCATGAAGGTCCCTGCCCCGCCCAAGGTAGGTTAAATGTTATACTTTCTGTATCAACCGAGTGGATTTCTACCCGTTTTGTGTTGACTGACTAATTTGTCTTGTTTTAGGACCCTGCTAAGCCAAAGCAGAGGAAGAGGAAACAACGATCTTCCGAGAAAGGTCGCCCAAAATGAAAAGGCGATCGCGAAGGCCAAGGCTGAATGGGAGAAGGTCGCAAAGAAGTCCAAGTCGGTTGAAGTCAATGCCCCAAGGGGCATGGGCAAAAGGGTCGGCTCAGTAGACATACGTGGCCGACCTCTCGTTGCACTCTTCAGACTTTAGACCGACTAGGAGTTCTCAGTATACTCCCATGTCTCCGCCCTTTGAGCGGCTCGGGGGTAGCCCGACCGACGTGGTGGCTTTGGCTGTGCCCTTCACAGGACTCAGTCGTGCCGAAAAAGGTGGGCGCTGGACTAAGGCCCTGGAGTACATATATACCCCGGCTGACCGGGAACACATTGAAGTTACTCATGGTCAAAATGAGACCAACGAGCTTTTCCGCTGCTCGATGTGAGTATGCTCCTTTTGTTCCTTTCCTTCCGAGTCGCTTTTTTACTTTGTTTGGCCAATCTTCTAACTCTTTCTGCTTTGTTTAAGTTCTCTGCTCGGATGGCCAACGTTGCTCAGAATAGGGTAAGCCTGGCCGAAGAGGTGGCTGTCCTCAAGGAGAATGTTAAGAAGCATTTTAATGAGGTTTACCTAGCCAATGAGGACAAGCGCATCGCCGAGTCGAAGCTCGATGATGCCGAGAGGGCCATCAAAGCTGATCAGAAGGGCTTCGAAGAGGAGCGGGCCAAGTGGGAGAAGGAGAGGGCCGACCTCATCCTTGCCCGCGACTCTGCTCAAACTTCAAAGGATGATGCGCTCCTCAAGCTGAAAGACGTCGAGCAGCAAGTGACCGACCTAGAAGGCAAGTTGGTCGAGGCTGAGAGCAAGATCAAGAGCGAGGATCAGTGGTTCGCCGACTGGGAAAAGTCTGAGGCTGCTGAGGTCCATGCCAATGAGGTAGGGAGTGCGGCCCATAAGATGGGGGAGGACGAGGCTCTGGACCGGCTGAAGAAGGTCCTAGCCGAGTCCCATCCCCATCTGGTTTGGGCTGAAGTCTGGTCTGGATATCAAATGTCGGTTGATGCCAACAATGATGAGATCCAGGCCCAGATAGCTCTCGAGGAGGCTGAAACCGATGGCGCTGAGGAAGAGGATGATGGTCAAGTCGACATCAACATGGTTGAGGGCGATGATGACGATGATGCCGAAGAAACCGACAAGGCTAATCAAGACAAGGAGCTGGTCGGCGACAATACCGATACCAATGCCGGAAGCATGACCGACTGCCCCCCTCCCCCTAGATCTTAGGGTTCATGGCATTTGTACTTAGCCATCTTTCAGCTTTTTTCCCTAGTTTTGTGATGATCCTCCTCTGTAATGTTCGACTAACTTAATGAAACTATCTTTTGGCCTCATTCTTTAATTTGTGTTTGTTGATTGCAATATCGCTCGTTTAATTTTTGTATGACTAACCTGCGCTTGCCCGACTGGCTTGTTTTATCTGACTAACTGTTTTAGTGGATGTTCGTTTTGAATAACTGGTTGAGTTATGCATTTTTGACTAAGTTTATTTTCGACTGGTTAAGTCTTTGCCGAATAGATATCACTTTGACTGGTTAAGTCTTTGCCGAATAGATATCACTTTGACGACTTGATTGATTTTAAAAATGCCCAACTATTTCGACTTGTTAAGTCTAGTATTTTGACTTGTTACAGATAGGGTGCACCGGTCCAAAACCGGACCAGACCGGTTGGACCGGTGGACCGGAATCCAAAATTTTTTTGGACCGGGACCGGACCGGAATGACCGGAATATTCCGGTCCGGTCCCGTCCCGGTTTTGGACCGGTTGGACCGGAATTAATATTTTTTTTATAAAAAAAAAACTTTTTCTTAGATTTAAATATATTAATAAATTCAATATATTAAAATATAATAATTCTAAAAGCAATAATCTTAAAGGCAATAAATATGAGGTTTTAACTTTCTAACTTTTTAAGTTTTAAACTTTTTTTTAACCTTTAAACTTTATTTTTTAAAAAAAAAAACCGGAATTCCGGTCCGCCGGTCCGGACCGGAAAATTCCGGTTTTGGACCGGACTAGGCCGAAAACCCGAAATCTCAACTTTTCAGGGACCGGACCGGAAAATTCCGGTCCTGTCCATTCCTGTCCGGTCCGGTCCTGTTCCGGTCCGAATTCCGATCCCGGTCCAAAAGTGCACACCCCTAGTTACAGAGAAAGCCGACTGGCTATGATCTTCTATCTAGCTATTACAATGTGTGCCCCTATTGCAAGTATTAAACACTACACATAGAATTTCTTGAGGTTGTTGGCGTTCCAAGGTCGGGCCAGGGGGGCACCTTCAGGGGACTCTAATCGGAATGTGCCAGGCTTAACGGTCTCTGTTACTCTGTAAGGGTCATCCTAGTTGGGTCCCAACTTCCCTTTCAGGTGTGAGAGTCCAGTGGCTTCAACTTTCCGAACGACCCAATCGCCAAGTTGGATTGGTCTAACCTTCACACGGCGATTGAATTGCCGAGTGACTCTTTGTTTATACTGAATGGACTTCAGTAGTGCATTGCCCCTTGTTTCTGGCAGCAAGTCCACTCCTCCTCGTTCTTCTCGAACTCGTAGAAGGTCATTCGGGGTGAGGGGATACCGAACTCCACCGGTAAGACCGCTTCACTTCCATAGACAAGGCTGAACGGGGAGTGCCCTGTTGCTTCCTTGGCAGTTGTCCGTGCCAACCAGAGGACTCCGGGTAAGTAGTCAGCCCATGCTCCTTTAGCAGCCTCTAAGGATTTCTTGATTCCCTTGAGGACTATCTTGTTGGCCGACTCGGCCTGTCCATTTGTCTGTGGCCTCGATACGGCGGAGAATTTGGTCTGTATTCCTAACCGGGTACAGTAATCCCGAGTCGGGCCGCTATTGAATTATCGTCCATTGTCGGAAATTAGCACCCTGGGTACCCCGAATCTGGTGATGATGTTCCTCCAGATGAACGCTTGAACTTGTCTGTCCGTTATGGAAGAGAATGGCTCAGCCTCTGTCTACTTGGTGAAATAATCGATGGCGACTATCAGGAACTTCCTTTGACCTGATGCTGGGGGAAATGGTCCGAGCAGGTCCATACCCCATTTATCGAATGGCAGCACTGCTTAGATTGTTGTCAAGGGGGTGGTTGGTGCTCTCGAAATGTCCGAGTGGATTTGGCACGATGGGCACCTTTTGACCAGCTCTTATCTGATTTCAGAGTAGGCCAGTAGTAACCTCCTCTGAGGGCCTTTCCAGCTATGGTTCTTCCCCCTTGATGGCTCCCGCAGGCTCCTTGGTGGATTTCCCTTAGGATATAATCCCCTTCTTCAGGAGTTACACATTTGAGCAGGGGGTGGTGAAAGATTTCTTGTAGAGCTGGTTCTCGTGCCATAGGAACCACCCGGATTTGTGCTTGACTCGCTCGACTTCTTTGTGGTCCTCAGGCAGTGTTCCATCTCTCAAGTACTCGACCACCTCTTTCATCCAAGTGGATGTCCGATTCAATACCAACCTGCTCTTTGGCATTGATGCTTGGGCGACGAAGGACTTCCCACATAATGGTCCGAGGGGCCGATCCTCTCGCCGAACCGGCCATCCGAGCGATCATCTCGCCCGTTGATTTTTCGATCGGGGTATGTGGGTGATGCTTTGAACCGGGATAGCTTTTTGATGAACTCTTGGGTCTTGGCCAAGTACATCCTCATGTTATCTTCCTTGGCTTCGTATTCGCCTGACACCTAACCTACTATCAGTTGTGAGTCAGATTTGGCGCTGATTATTGTAGCCCCGGCTAAGATGCATAGCTGAAGTCCGAGGATGAGGGCTTCATACTCGGCTTCATTGTTAGACCCCAAGAATTCAAATTTGATGTCGTACTCCATCTTTTCCCCAACCGGGGGTTTAATGACTAGAGCAGCTCCGCACCCCATCTTGGTGGATGAGCCGTCCACTTGCAGTTCCCAGCTATCTTGATCGCTGACTGGGGCCTGGTGGTACATTCGGTTATGAAGTCGGCCAAGGCATGGGCTTTGATGGCCCTCCTTGGCTCGTATTCCAGCCCGAAGTCGGCTAGTTGATCCGCCCAGTCAGTCATCCGACTGGAATGGTTCCTATTATCGATCAGATTCCTTAGTGGTTGCCTAGTGAGGACTTTGATCATATGGGCTTGGAAGTAGGGCTTAAGCTTCCGACTAGCCATCACCAGGGTGAAGACCATCTTTTCGACTTCGCTATACTTGGCCTCTGCTCCTCGGAAAGCATGACTGATAAAGTAGACTGGGTGTTGCTTTTCTTCTCTCTCGGCTATCAGAACAACGCTGAGTGTGTATTCACCACCAAGTAAATAAACAATGTTTCCCCCGGTAAGGGGGATATCAACTTTGGGAGGATTGATAGATGCGCTTTGAGGGAGGCGAAGGCCTGTTCGGCTTCGTCATCCCGTGTGGACTCCTTTCTCTTCAAAGCTTTGAATAAATGTAAGCTTTTATCTGCTGACCGGGAGAGGAAGCGTCCGAGAGCAGCCAAACAGTCGGTCAGGCGTTGTACCTCTCTGACGTTCCGGGGAGACTTCGTCTCCATCACAGCTTTGATCTTGTCAGGGTTTGCCTCGATTCCCCTTTCATCCACTAGGAACCCGAGGCACTTCCCTCCTTTTACTCCGAAGACACATTTCTTCGAGTTCAACATCATGCGGAATCACCTCAACGTGTTAAAGGTTTCCCTTAAGTTTGAGGGGTGATCACCTTGGACCTTGCTTTTGACGATCATGTCGTCGACATATACTTCAATGTTCTGACCCAGTTGGTCGTTGAAGATTTTGTTGACGGTCCGCCGGTATATAGTGTAACGCCTCGACTTTCGTCCATCCTTATTAAGTTAATTAATCAGGATTAGCAGCGGAAGACTTAGCTTAGTCGGCGCGTTACCGCCGTACTTTCCACTATGGGAAAATACAAGGCGACCTTTAACATTAACTTACAGGGACAATACCTTGATTTGTCACTCTTTAAAGAAACGCTTTAATAATAGATTACTATTTTCTAGAAATTTCGGCAGAGTTTCCTTTGTAAAATGGACGACCCAAAATGGGAAAATCGTTTAAGAAACCTGTTACAAATAAAATAT
Organism: Beta lomatogona; assembly: GCA_947646795.1. Lineage (NCBI taxonomy): Eukaryota > Viridiplantae > Streptophyta > Magnoliopsida > Caryophyllales > Amaranthaceae > Beta > Beta lomatogona. Next base: position 88,377 of record CANSNZ010000852.1, on the reverse strand, counting down.
TTCCAAATCCATAACTTAACGCTTTCGCGGAGCAGCAGCTAAATAGAATCAGGAGCACTATTGCTCAACCAGAACTATAAATAAAACTAAACCATTAATTATTAACTAATATCCTCGCCTCAAAAGAAACATAAAACAATCATAGCTGACCTCTTAGCACGTAACTGCTTCTATCTTGGAAAAGATGCTCCAGAACTTCAACCTGAAACTATTGTAACACTGCCACCCACCAAGTGACAGGCCACAATAGTGACAAAACAAAACATTTACGGACACATCAGCACAACGCTGAGTACTAACCCATAAAACATTCTTAAAACATGCTTTGGTGTCTACGACTCTCACGTAATCAACATGTTCACATCGTTCATAACCATATCACAACAACATAGCAACATTTACATAATCCATTATCATTCATCATGTTTCATGACCTTTAAGTACTTTCAGAAATCATAGCAGAGTCGTAACATCATCATAGTTCTCTTATATCAGAGTAGAAGACATACTTTCATATCATCAGAAATTCATGAAACATATAGTTTAAATCATTCAGTTTATCATAAATCATTATCATCTTTCATTCACTTCACTATCAGAATACTTTTACTTAACTCTATCGTGTTTCATTTCTCTCGTATCATAGATATATTATATAATCCTAATTGTAATTATAAGAAGTAATATTACACTCAACATAAACATGGTCATATTCATAACATAGTAATGATCGTACTTTCGTAATAACATAGTCGTTTCATAGAATTCGCTCATGACATCACTAATCATCTTACTCATAAAACATTCCATATCTCCTAATCCAATCATCGATAACACAATGTGTGTAATTATCGAACATAATCGCAATCATAATCATACTTTCGTAACATCAAAGTCATCATACTGCATAGCATTAGATCATAAAATCATCTACATAACAATTATTTCATTTCATATCATAAGTTTCATCATTATCTTTTCATCTTTTAGCTTGGTAACTGGCGAGTATAGACATGTGGGACGTCTCCCACCATGTGATGATCCTCAAGGAGCCCAGCTCCCTTGTTGGATACACCACCATGCGATGATCCTCAAGGAGCCCAGCTCCCTTGTTGGATACACCGCTCGCACCAAAATAGAGTAGTAACATAACATGCGGTACCCCTCAAGGAGACCGGCTCCCTTGTTGGGTGTACGGCGGGTGCGAAAGTACGTGCACGACCGTAAAGTAAATAAGCGTAACATTATACAGCCAGAACCTCTTTCACTTTTACTTATCATGTTTCGTTTGTTTAGCATTCATCGGCATAAGCCATAGATCTTTCATGAATCATACTTGAGCATCAATAACTCATTAGATCATCATTTACGAAACTCATTCGAAAATAAATTAAGTATCCCACAATCCATATAAAGAATCACATCACAAAATCCTTAACATAATTATAAACATCATTTCACAAACACATTTAGAAGGGAATCGTGGGTGTTAGCAATAGATGTTACCTTCTATACTTTCAGATCGTTTCATAATGATCATAACGTATACTTTTACATAATCGAAAATTGTAAGCATATCTCATACCTTTAAGTATTTTTAAGAATAACAACAGAAACATATCAGAAGCATAACAGAAACATAGCAGTATTTTCGTATCTCATATCGTTTAAGAGTCATTCATACTTTCAGATGGTTTCAGAATTAAAAGGTATACTTTAACATATTCAGAATACATGAACATATATCGTAGCAAACATTTCATACTTCGTCATTCATAAGAACAAGAGTCATCTTTTCACACTTTCCGATCCTTTATAAGACAAGAAGTACTATTCCATACTACATCCATATACTAAGCTTATTAGTGATATAGGTCACATATCCGACTATCGTCATTAAACATCATCCAAATCTATATAACTCTCACGATAGTCCAGTGATATACTTTCTTAGCTTCCCAACTTACTAAAATATAATAATAAACTTGATGTAGTTAACAAATGTACTTTAAATGTCATAAAATACCAAGATTGTCTGAAGATCAATAAATCATCTCAATTCATCTTTAACCCATACATCATTTCAGACTCGTGGACGAATATTTAACTATCATATTGAACGCATCATTCCATAAACATAATTAAGTAATTCACTAAAACTTCTTAACAAATGTCTTAAGATCTCCTCATCGCATAGTTGCCAATAATCCATCTTTAGTAATTATAACACACCATAAATTAGTCTAAATTCCATAAACAACATAGTTTTAGGCCACTGAAAGCGTCATAATTCACAAATATAAGTTTACTAGGAAATCAATCGAATGACTTCTAAAACATTAAGTACTACTGTTAATAAAGTTCATTCAAATCAGTTTTATCAACTCAACAATTTCATCAACTCAACCAAATTCACACCCAACTCCAATTTCCTCACAGATTAACATTAACTAAGTCTTACAGATTAATTCAAGTAATACTAAAGATTAAACATAGTGGTAATACTTGTAATAACTCAAGAAATCAAATTAAAGCATCAACAATTAATATCTCAAATTTCAGAATTCAGAATCAACACCATCATCATACTATTTCAATCATATTATCAGAGCTAATTTCTCAATGTATTCAAAATTTGTAAGAATCAATCATTGAAATCAAATGAAGAAGAGAAGGGGTGTAGTACCAACAAGGACAGCAGCATAAGGAAGGAGAAGCAAGCAAGGAAGAGAGAAGAACGAGGTGATCGACACGCCGGCGAGCTCCAACTCGCGGTGGCCAAACCAGGACCACGGCGGCTGCGCCGCCTTGAAGCAGCAGCAGCAACACAGCACGCAGCAACGAGCGGAGGAGAGAGAGACCAGAACCGCTACCAACAACAGCACCAGCATGAACAGGGGAAGAAAGGGAGCTCCGGTGAGCTTCGGCAATGTCGGCGAGGAGGCAGGCGAAGGTGAGCGAGGGAGAGAGATGGTGGGGAATTGGGGTTTCACGGGAGAGAGATAGAGAGAGAAAAATGGGGTTTGGGGTTTCTTTCAAGAGAGAGAAATGGGGTTTGGGGTGTTTGGGTGAGAATATAACACGAGAGAATTAAAAATTCATTTGGTTATTTAAAATCCAAATATATTATTCTTATCTTTATAAAAAAAAATTAGATTAATAAACACCTTTCAACATTTTAATTCAAAACTCATACTCCAACTCAAATAAAATAAGAAAATTTCAGAATATATTTAACTTTATAATTATAATTAACGATAATTAAAACGCTCTTAAAAATCGGGGTATTACATATAGCCCCTGCATTCTTGAGTCCGAATGGCATCATTTTATAGCAATACACCCCTTGGTTCATAACAAAGGCGGTGTGAACTCGGTCGTGCTCAGCCATCGGGATCTGGTGATACCCCGCATTTGCATCCATTAAGCTTAGGAGGGTATGACCCGCCGTTGAGTCGACTAGCCTATCGATTTTGGGCAGAGGGTGGTTATCTTTTGGACAGACCTTGTTCAGGTCCGTGAAATCCACACACATTCTCCATGCCCCTGTCGACTTTTTGACTAGCACAACATTGGCCAGCCATTCCGAGTATTGACATTCTTCTATAAACCCTGCTTCGAGCAACTTTTGACCTCAGCTGCACCTGCGGCGTTTCTCTCGAGGCCTTAATGTCTCGGCTTTTGCTTGACCAGGCTTGAACCCTTCTTTGATGTTGAGCTTGTGGCACATAATTTTGGGGTCGAGTCCAGGCATTTCTGTAGCTTCATAGGCAAAGACATCCCTGCACTTTGTGCGTACCTAAATGATTTCTTTTCTTGTTTGAGGGTCCATGGCTTTGCCTACCCTCAAGGTCCGACCGAGTTTCTCGTCGATAATTACTTCTTCTTTGTCCTCAGCCGGCCGAGGCCGTTCCTAATACTACTTGGGGTTCTCAGTAATGTAAACCCCGAGGCCACTTGAGGGCTGATTCTCTTCTCGTTTTCTCTTGTTCGAGTCCTCCTGGACGTCGACCTTGCTCTTCAAGCTGTTAACATAACATTCTCTTGTTGCTTGCTGATCCCCTTGGATTTTTCCGACTTTATCTTCATCGGTTTCGAATTGCATTAGGAGTTGGTAAATAGAAATAGCAGCCTTGACCTTGTTCAGAGTTGGTCTTCCCATTATGACATTATATGGTAGGGGGATGTCCACCACTAGGAAGTCAATCAGTAGGCTTCTTCCCTTGCCCTTCTCTCCCATCCGAGTGGGCAACTTTATAGATCCGACGGGAGATACAGAATTTCCCCCAAAGCCTATGAGTGGCTGATTGAGGGGAGTGACGTCCCTTTCGCTGTATTTCAACTTCTTGAGGCATTCCAGCGTGATGATGTTAGCGGATGAGCCACTATCGACTAACACCCTTTTGACTCTCGCGTTAGCCACTTTCAACTCAACGACTAAGGGTCATCATGGGGCGTGTGGAGAGCCCGACGGGATTCCCCGAAGGTCATTATGGGGCATCTGGTCGAGGGTGGTGGACGTCAAGCACTTGGTGCTTGAGACTCTGTAAGTGGGCTTTGCGGGATCGGCCGGTTAGGCCTCCTGACGCAAAGCCACCTGCAATGACTCCAATGAATCCTTTAGTGTCCCCGCTGCTCAACTGACCTACTTTATGCTTGCCTTTCTCCTCGCTGGTGTGTTTGAGGTAGCGGTCAGCTTGCCTTGGTCGGCCAGATTGTCAAGGGAATTCTTGAGCTCCCTGCAATCCTTGGTGGTGTGTCCACATTCTTTGTGGTACTCACACCACTGGCTCTTATCTCTACGAGCGGAGGACCATCTGATGGGAGGTGGGCGGGGGAGCATGGACTTGTCCTTGATGTCCAAGTGGATCTCTCTCCTGTTCTTGCTGAATCGGGGGTCGTTGCCGTGGTCACTGAACCTGTCTGACCGACCACCCGTCTTTTGCTAGCTGTTTCGGCTGGTCTTTGTGATTTCCTTAATCCTTCCTTTTCTTGCTTCCGTCGTGTGAGTGGCGACATATGTCTGCTGCTTGGATGAATCTTTGAGCCTTGCTTATTGCCTCCGAGAAGGTTATCACTTCGTTTTCCGCCAAAGACCATCTCAGCCGACCGGGTTGCAGCCCAGAAATCAAGGCAGCAAATGCCACTGCGTCTTGCAGATCAGACACTTTTAAAGATTCCTCATTGAATATTTTGATGTAATCGGCGAGGCTCTCATTCTTCTCCTGTCTGACTATCATCATATGGAGACTTGTTTTCTTCTGTCTTTTCCTGGCTACGAATTGATGTTTAAACAGGTCTTCCAACACCGAGAAATCTGTTATAATTCCAGCGGGAAACTCCTGGAACCAATTAAGGGCGAGACCCTTAAGCGTTGTTGGGAAGAACTGGCACCATGTGGCTTCACAGCTGGTCTGGACGCTCATCTAAGCTTTGTAGGTGGCCATGTTGTCGTCCGGGTCGGTTAGGCCCGCGAACGGTTCGATAGTTGGCTTTTTTATTTTTCCTGGACTAGGTGCCTCCAGAATCTCCTTACTGAACGGCACCATGAATTTTAGTGCACCGCTGTTGATCTGAGGGGGTCTGGAATGAGCCGAGTCTCCGTGGCCCTCTCGCTGAGTAGCTTTTTTGTTTAGAAGGTGCCTAACATCGTACCCTTGGTTGAGTCGCTTCTGGTTGAGGAAGTGTCGGGCGTCGGTGGGTTTATATCCGACATCACCCCTAGGGGATTTGGAGACATGAGTCTCTTCACCCTGCCTAGCTGATTTTCCTTTAGACGGATGACGTTCCTCCTCCCCCTGCCTGGACCGTTGCCGATCATGTTGGCTGTGTTCCCTGGCTCCCGATCGTTGCCGGCTAGGCTGACCATGGACAGAACGGGGGACGTGCTCTTCCCTTTGGGAGGGTACCAAGGCGTGCTCTCTAGGATTGGGCGTGGCACGCCCTTGCTGGAGGGTGGTAAGTATATCCATTATGCTGCGTTGCAAGGTTTGTTGAAGCTGAGCGGCTATCAGGGTGATGTCTGCTGCTAGCAATGGTTGAGGGTCGGCTCGCTGTATCTGTTGCGAAGGGGTAGGTCGATCTCCGTTGGAGTGTTCTTCGTTGGGATCGATAGTCTGGACTGTAGGAGTCTGATGGGGAGGCGTAGGTACCAGCTCAGATCTCCGAGGATGAGAGGGCGAGGGTGCCCGCTCGGATCTCTGAGCTTGTGCTGAAGGCTGTCTGGTGCGAGTACTCTTAGCTGGGGCCATTGCTGAATAACAGCGAAGTGAATCTTACTGAGTGATGGCGAAGTGACTTTGACTGTAACTTCCCCACAGACGGCGCCAAACTGTTTCTGCTAAGAAATTAAGAATTGTAATAGGTTGTGAGATGTGATGTGGGCCCAAGAGCAGTCGCTTGAGCTTCGATATCCGTACGCCTGAGACCTACAAAACAAAGTTAGACTACCCCGGGGGTGGTTCCGGGATCACCCCTCCGACGCTCAATTCAGATATGATTGAGGTAGAGAGAGAAAGTCTAGATAGAGATGCTCTAGTTTGTTAGGTGAAGAATTGAATACCTATTCATTGATGAGACTGTTGGTATTTATAGTGTTGGGAATTCCCATACATGACACATTGATTGGATGGGCCTCCTTGGGATCAATGGCTAGGTTACCTTTTCAAGTAATGATTATTTCAGCTCTTTAGAGGATCCCCAAGCTTCCGAGATTAGGTCAGCTCACAAGTGGGACCCAATATTGCCACATGTCCCAAGCTTTGGGGGCTTTTATATCTTTATTGGGCTGCTGATTATTTGAGCCCAAATAATAATAATAATAATAATAATTATTATTATTATTATTATTATTATTATTAATATTATTATTATTACTATTATTATTATTATTACTATTATTATTATTATTATTATTATTTATTATTATTACTATTATTATTATTATTATTATTATTACTACTACTACTATTACTATTACTATTCTTAATATTAATATTATTATTACAATTACTATTATTATTATATTAATATTGTTATTACTATTACTTATTTATTAATTTATATTTTATTATTTAATGATAGCTAAATTATTATCATTACTTTTAGTTATAATTTAATTCAGTTCATTTGCAATCAGTTGTTTTATGCCGAAGAAAACATGCCCTCAGTTGATATTATTTATGTCAAATTTACACTAGTGGAAAAAAGCCCATCTGATGCGGTCAAAATCGGGCTTACTGATCCGGTTTTGGTCCGCATCAGGTGGGCTCGCAGCAGATCTAAAATATTTACTGATCCGGTCCACAACCGGATCAATAAATTATTTACTGATCTGGTTTTGGGTGAAAACCGGATCGGTGTTAAGCGATCCGGTTTTCACCCAAAACTGGATCAGATAACCCCGCAAAAAACCAAATTTTTTTTTTTTTTTTTTTTTGCATTTTTTCATTATTAATCAATACAAAATCAATAATATATATAAATACTCATTTTATTAAGAAATTTATGCTCAATTGAAGCATAAATAATTAACCATTGTAGGCAATTGCAACCAGTCTACATGACTTGCTCAGGAGGAGAACCAAGCAGGGTTAGGAAGGGGTTAATCACCACTCATAACAAATATAGAACTTCAATCACCACTCACACAACAAATATAGAACTTCACTTGTATCCATCGTTTATGACTCTATCATAACTGGACCTTAATAGGGTACAAAACAGATTTATCTTTAGGACTCTAATCCCCAAGTCAATGTAGATCATTCTGCTGCTTGCAAATAGAACCCACCTGAAGAATGCTCCTAGATGTGGCTTCATCTAACAATGAAAAATCCATGCTTGCTGTGGTATAATAATCAAACTGCATTGAGAATTTCCTCTTGCAGGACTCTTCAATTACTTTATAAGATGGAATGGACGAAACGACTTGAAGTATTTGACATATAGAATCCTGCAACAAATTTAGAGATTAAGGTTCAGAAGCAATCTACTATTCCAAAAACTCTGGTTCCTCGTCCATTAAACTTGTGATATTAGAAAAACGCTTGTTGTATGACTTGCTTCCACAAAAGCCTTATTTTCAGCAAGTGAAACGTTAGCCTGTTGAATACATTAACCTGAAGTTCAGATCTAAATTTTTGGAAAACACCTGCAAAAAGTTGTAAGAAACTAGAGATCTTTAAAATATATCTTTAGCTACCATAATCGAATCTCCAGTTTCTTGAGTGCAATTGGAATAAAAACACCATAAACATAATTAATTTCAGTAAGATATCAATAATTAACTGAGAATCTGAGACAGAGTTCAAAGTTCTAACATAAAAAAAAAACACTTATGGGGCGGGGGGAAATCTTGATATAATAGGTGACAACATGGCCCCCAAGTTACCTTACACACCATAAAAAGCTACCAGCCAAGTCCATAAATGTCACCTTATATAGAAGTGTATAAAAGTTGCCTATTCTGTTCATAAAGTAGCTGTGACTATCGGTATCTAGATTGAATTTATTTCTTTTTCCTGAGTGACATGTAACTGAAACGCAGTAGACGTACATTCCTAGAAATAACTACAGTAATGACTTTGTATTAAATGCAATTTTATTGCATGATTGATTAGTAAAGTAAAGCAAAAAACTTTTGTTCCCACATTTTGAAGAGGTAGAAAGGGGCTGTGCAAGCAAACCACAACACAAGCACAATATTACCAGCATATTATGAAGAAAAAGCACAAACATACAAGCACAATATTACCTGCACACGACTCTAAAAGAAAGGAACAGTAGCCTTTGCCTGATTTTGTATGTAGACATTTGTCCATAGTGGTTGATTAGGAAATTCAAGAAGTGTGTTTGTATCTGTTGACAAGTTGTAATAGTTGATAATCAATCTCCTAGGCACAGAAACATAAAATGTCCCAGCAGCACCTGAATTTGTGGGGCAACCAAAACCTCTCCCCCCTATGAAAATTGAGATAATATTAAAACTCCTTAGTATAGCATGCATGAAAAATGAACAAAAGCACCATGCATCAACCTGAAAAGGGCAAAGCACAAATTGCAGATTGCAGATTTGCAGCGAACTCATAGAACAATTGAAAAGGGTGTCACCCATGTACCCAAAAGGGCAAACAACAGATAAATCATGCCCTTGTACTATCATGGAACAATTTATCAACAAAATCAAGAAAAATCAAGTATCACTCAAAACATAATAATTGAATCGAGCTATACAAAAGCCTTCAAAAGAGGAAATTTAAAACCTTGACGAAAGTAGGCTCTACCCTCAAATATCAGTTGGTTTCTTTCTTTGTAAGAGCAAATTGCCAACTCAACCAATCTTCGAAACATCAGCAAGCCATCCTTCGAAAAAGCAATACAAGCATCTCACACATAACAATGAACAAGGCTAAACCCAGCTCATCCTAAACAGATAATGCTAGCTACCAAAGGGAAAGAAAGCGGGGGCAAAAGAGTAAAAGATTATTAACAGACTCATAGAATATGGTCTAGATTCATTTACGTCCTTCAGTTTTTCCTTCCCACTGTTTGGTGAAGCAAGAAAGGCTTGAACTACATTATTCATTTTCCAACTTCGCTAACCTCCTCCATCAATTATCATGCTCTCCTTCTCAGTATCTTTGTATTTGCGAGAAAGAAAGTTTGCTTCATGGAAGGAGGGGGAGGGAGAGGGAGGGAGAGGGAACGGTAATCTAGAAATTTCAACTTCCCTAATGTAACTTAGGTCTGGATATAGCTGAACTTGGCTCCCTCTTCAACAACCCAAATATTAAAAAAACAGTAAAATAATACTTCTACATCATTTATTAAAATTGAAAAGTTTACCTTATCAAAAACGAAAACCCTATCAAAGTGTTTTCCAGCAATGTTTTGTGAAACAGCAACCTCTCTCTGATAACCATTACATGTCGTAACTTTTCTGGAGAAATCGTATAAAAAAGCATACAATAAATAAAAAAAAGTGCATATAAAAACACTCAGACATTGACAAACAATTTTACCACATACAGAAACCTAGAAACGGGAAATTGTAGTCTATATCAACCAAACAAGCAATTAATACAAAGCATATACCAATAGTGACCATTTGTTATTAGATAATTGGAAAGCACACGAATTTGCATTCTAATAAAACAAACCTTGAGTCAATTTCTTGATAGCCTGAGCTACTAGAAATTCTAGAAACCTACATAATATAGGTGAGTTATGAAACACACATAATCTGAAAATGGAGAAAGGGAACAAAATTGATTCAGCAAACCAACATAACTATAAATTGAAGGATGATTGAGACACCCTAGATCAAAAAGTATAACATAAAAGCAAATGCAACACAAAATGAGCAGCTCAATAATACGAAAGATAGCAACTTTTTGGCACAATATCATAGTCTCAATTGGAGACCTAAGACTACATCATATTCTCGACTATCTGTGCAGCTAACATCAACCACTTCACTGAACTACAAACACAATCCCTTCAAAAGAAAAAAAACTACAAACACAAAGCTCACTCACTGATCAATGGTAGTTAAACAATATAGGGTATTAGCACTTTAGCAACTTCATCTAGAAATTTTGCACATTGAGTAGATACTCTGAATATTAAAAATTCAATGCTACGCACAGACAGCTTAATAACTTCTGGACCTGATTTAAACGATTAAGGCAGATGTGTGGAGACTTGTCCTCCGCTCGAGGAATGAAATCTAGCACACTAACACCACAGTTGTTCTGAAGTAGAACTCTGAAATACTCAGTTCCCAAGCCTAATCAGATTAAAGACATGAAAGAAGAATTAGAAAAGCATGAATATGCATATATGAAGCATCAAACAAAACAACAAAAATTACCAATTGTTGTTGCAACAAGAGCCTGATTGACTGCCCTAAGTAACACAGAGAGGTATATGAATTAAATGCCCATGGTCCTACCCATTTTTGAAATTCAATCCTTCACCACCCTCAGCACTTAGAGCATTCAAAGAGTCCAAAGGCGCACTCGGGACAAAATCAGCAAACAACAGCCTTATGCATCTCATCTCAGATGACCATTAACAGCAGCAAAGTGGAGAGCTGTTCTCCCACTGATGTAATTTGCTTTAGTAACCTGCAACAAGGAAGTAAAATTTCGTATCACAAAACTCCAAATTGAGTAGATACTAGATAGAAATAAAAAATAAAAATCAAATTATCAAACCCAAAACCAAATTATCTCAAAAAAATTAAAAAATAAAAACTGCCACATGCCCACAATAGTTTTTGGAGTTGACATCAGCCCCATTCTCAAGCAACAATGCCACAATTTACATTCACAACAAACAAAATAAATGAAAAATATAAACAATCACGTTCAAAGCAAAAACTGTCTAAAAACAAAAACTTGAAACAAGGTTATACTTATACAGTTTACAAAATTACACAAAACAGTAAGTTAAAAAGAATAGAATATGTATCCAAAACATATGAACAAAAAAACGAAAATTAAACACAAATTACATAACTTACGAAAATAAAATACAATAAAATAAATAGACAAAATTACATAAAAAGGAAACATAAACCGTAAAATCGAAATAAATTACAAAGCACAGATTTTAAAGAAAATCAACCGAAAATTAAATTGAACGAAAATTACAAAAAACGAAGATATAAATGAAAATAAAAAAGAAATCAAACGAAAAAATAGAGAAATTAAGCGAAAATCAATCATTTCAGTCTAATTACAAAGAAATAAATTTGACCTAGATCTGCGATTACAAACGAAAATAATATAACGAAAAATATGGAATTACAACGAGATTAAAATATGAAACAAAAATCAGTAACTAAAAAGGAAAAACCTCGAGATCTGCAGCGACGAAGATGAACCACGAGGGAGGAGAGGAGAAGTGCTGGCGAGATGAACGCCGAGGGGCTGAGAGAGATCTACGAGGTGAAGAGGATGAGTGAGAGCAGAGAAAAGAGTGAGAGACAGGGGAGGGAAGAGGGTGAGTGAGAGAGAGAAAGGAGGAAATCTCGTCGTTCATCAGCGAAGACAAACAAAGCTAAGGGGAGAATTGAAGCAAGGGTCTAAGCTAAGGGGAGGAGCGAGAAATGAAATTTGGGTGAAGGAGGGAACGAAAACGCGGGTTTTTTCCTTTAGAAAAAATAACGAAAAATCTGATCAGAACCGCTACCAACAACAGCACCAGTATGAGCAGGGGAAGAAAGAGAGCTCCGGTGAGCTTCGGCAATGTCGGCGAGGAGGCAGGCGAAGGTGAGCGAGGGAGAGAGATGGTGGGGAATTGGGGTTTCACGGGAGAGAGATAGAGAGAGAAAAATGGGGTTTGGGGTTTCTTTCAAGAGAGAGAAATGGGGTTTGGGGTGTTTGGGTGAGAATATAACACGAGAGAATTAAAAATTCATTTGGTTATTTAAAATCCAAATATATTATTCTTATCTTTATAAAAAAAAATTAGATTAATAAACACCTTTCAACATTTTAATTCAAAACTCATACTCCAACTCAAATAAAATAAGAAAATTTCAGAATATATTTAACTTTATAATTATAATTAACGATAATTAAAACGCTCTTAAAAACCGGGGTATTACATATAGCCCCTGCATTCTTGAGTCCGAATGGCATCATTTTATAGCAATACACCCCTTGGTTCATAACAAAGGCGGTGTGAACTCGGTCGTGCTCAGCCATCGGGATCTGGTGATACCCCGCATTTGCATCCATTAAGCTTAGGAGGGTATGACCCGCCGTTGAGTCGACTAGCCTATCGATTTTGGGCAGAGGGTGGTTATCTTTTGGACAGACCTTGTTCAGGTCCGTGAAATCCACACACATTCTCCATGCCCCTGTCGACTTTTTGACTAGCACAACATTGGCCAGCCATTTCGAGTATTGACATTCTTCTATAAACCCTGCTTCGAGCAACTTTTGACCTCAGCTGCACCTGCGGCGTTTCTCTCGAGGCCTTAATGTCTCAGCTTTTGCTTGACCGGCTTGAACCCTTCTTTGATGTTGAGCTTGTGGCACATAATTTTGGGGTCGAGTCCAGGCATTTCTGTAGCTTCATAGGCAAAGACATCCCTGCACTTTGTGCGTACCTAAATGATTTCTTTTCTTGTTTGAGGGTCCATGGCTTTGCCTACCCTCAAGGTCCGACCGAGTTTCTCGTCGATAATTACTTCTTCTTTGTCCTCAGCCGGCCGAGGCCGTTCCTAATACTACTTGGGGTTTTCAGTAATGTAAACCCCGAGGCCACTTGAGGGCTAATTCTCTTCTCGTTTTCTCTTGTTCGAGTCCTCCTGGACGTCGACCTTGCTCTTCAAGCTGTTAACATAACATGCTCTTGCTGCTTGCTGATCCCCTTGGATTTTTCCGACTTTATCTTCATCGGTTTCGAATTGCATTAGGAGTTGGTAAATAGAAATAGCAGCCTTGACCTTGTTCAGAGTTGGTCTTCCCATTATGACATTATATGGTAGGGGGGTGTCCACCACTAGGAAGTCAATCAGGAGGCTTCTTCCCTTGCCCTTCTCTCATCCGAGTGGGCAACTTTATAGATCCGACGGGAGATACGAATTTCCCCCAAAGCCTATGAGTGGCTGATTGAGGGGAGTGACGTCCCTTTCGCTGTATTTCAACTTCTTGAGGCATTCTAGCGTGATGATGTTAGCGGATGAGCCACTATCGACTAACACCCTTTTGACTCTCGCGTTAGCCACTTTCAACTCAACGACTAAGGGTCATCATGGGGCGTGTGGAGAGCCCGACTGGATTCCCCGAAGGTCATTATGGGGCATCTGGTCGGGGGTGGTGGACGTCAAGCACTTGGTGCTTGAGACTCTGTAAGTGGGCTTTGCGGGATCGGCCGGTTAGGCCTCCCGACGCGAAGCCACCTCGCAATGACTCCAATGAATCCTTTAGTGTCCCCGCCGCTCAACCGACCTACTTTATGCTTGCCTTTCTCCTCGCCGGTGTGTTTGAGGTAGCGGTCGGCTTGCCTTGGTCGGCCGATTGTCAAGGGAATTCTTGAGCTCCCTGCAATCCTTGGTGGTGTGTCCACATTCTTTGTGGTACTCACACCACTGGCTCTTATCTCTACGAGCGGAGGACCATCTGATGGGAGGTGGGCGGGGGAGCATGGACTTGTCCTTGATGTCCAAGTGGATCTCTCTCCTGTTCTTGCTGAATCGGGGGTCGTTGCCGTGGTCACTGAACCTGTCTGACCGACCACCCGTCTTTTGCTTGCTGTTTCGGCTGGTCTTTGTGATTTCCTTAATCCTTCCTTTTCTTGCTTCCGTCGTGTGAGTGGCGACATATGTCTGCTGCTTGGATGAATCTTTGAGCCTTGCTTATTGCCTCCGAGAAGGTTATCACTTCGTTTTCCGCCAAAGCCCATCTCAGCCGACCGGGTTGCAGCCCAGAAATCAAGGCAGCAAATGCCACTGCGTCTTGCAGATCAGACACTTTTAACGATTCCTCATTAAAAATAACGAAAAAATAACGAGCGGAGGAGAGAGAGACCAGAACCGCTACCAACAACAGCACCAGCATGAGCAGGGGAAGAAAGGGAGCTCCGGTGAGCTTCGGCAATGTCGGCGAGGAGGCAGGCGAAGGTGAGCGAGGGAGAGAGATGGTGGGGAATTGGGGTTTCACGGGAGAGAGATAGAGAGAGAAAACCGAATCAGATTTTCCGCCCGACTTTCCCCTCCCATTTTTTTAATGATTTTCGGATGCGGTTTTACAAAAACCGAATCTGTTACTAAGTGACAGATAAGGTTTTTCCACTAGTGTTAGATACAAATCAGTCTTTGAAATAACATAGATTGATTATATTTCCCTTGATTGTCGTTTATAATTGCCAATCACATGTACACAAATAGCAACTTATGAGATTGGAATATCATTCTAAACAATCTGTTTTTTTTTTATATAAATATTTTTAATCTATGCGTACAATAGGAAAAAAATTATACAATCAAATCCTCTATATCTAAAATAAGTAATGTTCACATTTAATATCTAAACTAGTATTTAGGCCCGGGCGCTGCCCCGGGTGGTATTGTTTTCCAATTTGATATGCATTTTTTTCCATTCGCATTAAAATATATTAAAGAAAACTCAATATTTAAAATTTACAAATATAATACTAAAGACATTTAAAGCATGATTAAAAGTTGGTTGAGATGGTAATTGTGTCATGTATAATAGCAAGAGGTCATGTGTTCAAATCATGTTACAAGCCAATTTTACTTTTGTTAATTGACATGACATATGTACACATTGGATAATTCTAGTAGAGTAACAGAGGTGCCACGTGGCGTGTAGACGTTGTCACGCACGCCTTTTAATATATTAGTATAGACATAGATATCTATTGAAAAATGTACAAAGTTACTCCGTTGCAATAACTACCTATATAAAAAAGATAATATGCAGATAAAAGCAAGATATTATACAACTATATAAGAAGAAGGAAATATACAAAAGAGATAAAAAAAATAACAGAAGATATTATGAGAAATCATACAATCTTTAAAGATAACTGCTACTGCAACTCCTCATTGCCAGCCATACGTGAAATTGAACTCTTGTGCTTGGCGTTGGTGCAACAATGTTGTAGTTTCTAACATTAGAAAGAATTTATCTAGTTGTTCTAACTTCCTCCTCCATGTGTCTTCTTTATTCAAAATTCAAAAGCCATAATAGCTTCTACGTGTCCCTTCAAGCAAAAGGACGGGCAAGCAACTCTTGATTTATAAAACCTAAACTTGAAATGAAAAGCTACAACAAAAATCATAAAACTTTCAGCTTCCAATTCTTGGTGATATTCACTCAATAAAGAGCAATCAACCCCGTAATCTTCGTACTCATCCTCTTTCTCTCACCTTTGTGCATGTCGACTGGCCGACGCTAATTCTACGACTTATGTGTCTTCGGTTGGGTGTTGTCGTACAGTGTTCAAAGCCATTGTTTGGTGCCACTCTTTTCTTATTCCTATTTGCTTCATGAGATCCAAAAGGGGAAAAATTACTATGAATATTATAAAAATGTATACAAAGAAGAAGTAAGAACAATATCTTCGACAATCATTTTAGTTACATTATGAATATATATTAGTCTTCTTGTAGACAGTTGTAAAGTAGGCCAATATGCAGGGCCGTTTTATAGATTATTGTGGCCCCGTTCTTATAACAAAATGAGGCCCCTATTGTAAGTATAAGCACAACCTTCAAAAAAACAGAATTTATTATTGAAATTCTACAATACTTTGGTAGAAACTACTATATTGATCATCATAATCAAACCTTCTGACCACAGATTAGACACAAATTCATGCATATTTAATCATAGTGGAGGAAAGTTTTTTTAACAAGTTTCAGTGGGGAAAAGAATTTCCAGATAAAAGTAATGCAAAATAATCCTTCGTACTCTTAAACAAGTCAGTAGGAAGGTGTATACGAATTAGTGTGTTCTTGCAGAAACACACAACCCAATAAACTTAGCAGTAAAATATTTTTCAGGAAATTAAGTTTATACACAGTTGCTCAATGCCTTCAAAGTTTAAACCTACTTAAACTTCTTAGCAATCCACACACAATGTCATCAATCATCTTCTACAACCATCAATAAAAAGTAAAAAAACAAGAAAGTAAAAAATAATTCGAGATTTTTCTTTCCCTTGAGAAACAGAAAAAAGAAATTGGGTTTTTTTTGGGAAAGGATATCAGTAAATAGAGGAGAGAGAAGGGAGCGTTTATTATTTGACAAAATATTAGATTTTTTTTCCAATCGGGCTTAGCCTTAATTTGAACCCCTTGAAAAATGTGGCCCTGTGCTAGAGGTCTTTTTGCACATGCCAAAATCCGGCCCTGCCAATATGATTTACTGAATTAATTTGATTACTTACTTAAACCAATTTAGGCTTGATTTATGGTTGCAATTATGTCATGTTATTGAATTGCCAATTTCGGATCAAACATACGATTTAAATCAATCTCTTGTGTGTGATTTTTTTTAGGAAATAATTTATTGCATATTTTCGATTAGAAGTAATAGAATAAATTTTACATATTTCTGCGATATTAACATGATCACGAACGTCTAGGAAAATTATCTCTTAAGTAAACTTTATAAATTTGCAACCGGCTAAAAAAAAAGACAAATAGCACCATATTCATCTTATCAAATAGTGTATAAAACTTAATATTGTGTGCCATCCGAAGGAAAAAAAAAGTAAAATCTGTAATAGATATGTAAAAATATTTTCAATCTTCAAGTAATAGCTTTCGGTTATTCATCTATATTTATAGTATGGAGAGTGTGACTTCTATAATAAAAGAAGAAAATAATCTAGGAAATTCATAAACCCAAATCAATGAAAACTACCCATCAATAACCACAATCCAAAACCAAGAAAATGATGAAGATTGGGTTTCCTTCCATCTCTTATTTATTATTTACTATTATTATTTATTTATTATTATTAATTATTATTATTATAATTATTATTTATTATTTATTATTTATTATTTATTATTTACTACTATTATTATTATTATTATTATTTATTATTTATTATTTATTATTTATTACTTATTATTTATTATTTATTATTTATTATTTATTATTTATTTTACTTTTATTATTATTTATTATTTATTATTATTATTATTATTTTATTATTATTATTATTATTATTATTATAATTATTATTAATATTAAGTTGAACTTAACTAAACTGAAATGAAATTAACTGAACTGAAATTAAATTAACTGAACTAAAATTAAATTAAATTAGCTAAAATTAAATCTAATTAACTGAACTAAAATGAACTGAAAATAAGTCCAAAAGAACAGGGCCCAAATCCTCCATTTTTGGGAAAAATTATAACTAATCAATTTGCATCTCCAATATTAGGAGTTCATAAACAATTACCTTTCTCTTTTTTTTTTGGAAAGAAATTGCCTTCCTCTTTTAATGTTTCGTAAATGGATTGACTTTATGTTGAAAATAAATCAAAACATGTTTTTGAGAGGTTATTACCATTTTATGTGTTGATTTGTCATGATCCTAATGAAATACTCAAGATTACCATTTTAAGTGTTGATTTGTCATGATCCTAATGAAACACTCAAGATCCCTAAAATCGTTGATCTCATCATCATCAACATCATGATCATGGAGATTGGTATTTTGATGGCAGTTTGTTATTCACTTAGCATTAGTTTCCAAGTGTCCTGTAAAAAAAAGTTCCAAGTGACATGTCAACAGTTCCTTAGTTGCTTTATATATTAACTAGCTTTATATGCACGCGATGCGTGCGAAATTATGTACAAAATTAAAATAATTGATAATTACGTCTTATAAATTAGGGATTTTTAAATTTTAAATAAGTCTATCCCGCTAAATTATTTTTTTTTCAAAAAATTTAATTGAGAGGAAGTAAATGTTCACTAATTTCTTTTTGTTATGCCTTTTTGAATCTTTATAACTTTTTTTTAATTAAATAGATAATTACATCCTATTTTTTTTCTTTTTCTATTTTTTTCGTCTCCCGCCCCTATTGCCATTTTTTTTAGAGGAAAAGGGACAATTCATTAATCAAGGGACAAAGAGTCCATATAAGTACACAAGGGGAAACATCTCTAGGGGCATACAACTCCCAACATTGTTCAATACCAAATTGAATAACTTTAGCTAAATGATGAGCTACCGAATTTCCATCCCTTTCCACATGAGCAAAAGAAACAAAATCAAACTCATTACATAAATGTAAAACATCACCTAAATGGAGTCCAAATCCGAGAAGAAAAAATCATCTTTAGCAAGGCAGGAGATTAACACTTGTGAGTCCGACTCAAGAATCACATTCTTCAACCCATGGCTTTTAGCCAATCTAGCCGCCAAATGGATGGCTTTGCATTCGGACGTATCCGGAGGCCACCACGCACGCGTTATTCTTACCGCCAAGAAGTTGACCTTGCCCAAGTGGTCTCTAGCAACCACTCGGGATTTTGAATTTAAGATTGCCCCAAATTTCCATACTCAACTGTTCAAAAAAGATTGTTCTACTTCTTTCTAAGATAACATAATTCCCACATTCTTTCTACTTTTCTTCTACCCCACAGGCAAAATCAAAACAAAACTACATACATACTCAATACAACTCCCAAAAATTGTAAAAGACCGATAATGCGGCAAACAAACAGAGATGGAGAAAGTCGTATATAATTAAATATGTGACATGACAATTTCATATATTAAAAAGGAAGAATGTTACACGATGTGAAATTAACAAAGAAAAGTACCTTTTGGAGGACGAATTTTTTGCAATTTCAGGGGATTTGTTAGTTTCATCCTTGGCTTTCGGAGCGGATCGTAGTGGATACCTATGCTTCGATTTCCCTTTTTCCAATAAAGTAAGCATATAGTAAACTTACCAGTGTTCAATTAGACAAAAGTATAAAACAAAATCAAATTAGGAGAATTCACCATAAATTCTACATAATTTCGTATGAATGATTACCTAGGATCATTACATGTGCTTTCTCAATATACCAAAGAGATGGAACAATTCCGATATGAATGTTGCACGACATTGGCAAGTAAGAAGCATAGCAAAGCGAACCGACAAAAAAATTTAGCATACCATCTTTACACCTCACAAATTTGAAATCCCACATCAAAAAGCAGATTGAAAGGAAGACGATTTATGCATGACCTAAAACATACAATTATTGAGACATTCAAAAAAAAAAAAAAAAACCTTGTGCCGACTCGCAATGTACCCACACATTAAAGCTGATGTTGTTGATATTCCACGGTCTCAACACTGAAACAGAATCAGAAAACCAAAAAAAATACTCCTTAATATCATCTGTATGACATAGGCACGGAGCTAAGAATAATAGAGGTCGCAAGCAAGTAGAAAATCTTTAACTGAAAATATATGTAGACTATGCATTATCACTTGGAATCATGACTTCGAGAGCAAATCTCTCTCATATTGAGAAAGCAGACCAAAGGGATCGAAGGGAAATTAGACCCAATACCACAATTTCGCAATTTAGACCCTTGGAGACAGCAACCCAACACAGCTGACCACGAAAACGCTCAAATTCACTATCTCTAATGTATCCTAAGTCCAGCAATCAATTATTGATACTACAAACTAATTAAACAATCGAACCTATTCCTTTATGTATTAAGACGACGAAATCAAACATGAATTTTATAATAACCACAAACAATTACACACATATGACATATTATATAATCTTCATAATCGAAATCAATAAACAAATCAGTAGTACTATAAATACATGCAAGTAATGCTTCTTCAAGTAATCCTTCGTTAAACTCATAATCACGCATTGATAAATAACTTAAATCAATCAATAAGAACAAAAGTAACCGCAAAAAAAGTAGAAATTGAAGATTTACCTTCCATCGAACAATATATCCTCTTCTTTCTGAAAAACAAAACTGTTAAATTTCTCGATTTCAGCATCTAAAACACAGACGAAGTTATTTACCCTTATTTCTTTAATAAGGGGAAACTGTTAAATTTCTCGATTTTAGATTAGATAGCTTTGAATTTTCCAGAATTTTCATGATCAGATTGAGAAAATGGAGGAGAGAGAAATAAGGGGAACATTTCAGGGTGGAAAGGGAGGTGTTAGAGAGAGTTCATAAGGAAAAAGACGGTGGAAAAGGAAAGAAAAATCCTTTACGGTACTCCGGCGGGGTTCCCTGCATTTGGAGGAAATGATGATTTTACTTCCAATTGAGAAGGAAAGAGAAAAGAAAGAGAGAGAGAGAGAAGATTGTAGAGGATGATGAAGTTTCGGACGGAAAATAGAGACTCAAATTTGAAAATTCAGGCGGTTTCTTTAATTTAAATATTTTTTCTTCAACAGTTTTTTTTTTTTTTTTTTTTGATAAATTTCTTAAACGGTTTTACTTTCTTACAGACTACAGGCAGTTTATCTTTTGTCATTTTTTTATTTTTTTCTTTTTCTATTTTTGGATGTAATTTACTCTATTTAGTGAGGGTAAAATAGGATTTTTTGTATTTTGGTGTCCCCCCCTAGTTGCCATATAGAATAGAGATTCTTGGCAAAAAAAAAAAAATCAATTATGTTATTTTAAATAAAATAATCTAATGTGTTTTACAATAAATATACAAACACTATCTAAAAATAAGGAAAAGCAATCGGGTAAGTAATACCATTGATTTACAAACACTCTCTACAAATGAATAGTTGAATGACACATAAAAATTTAAATCACTAAGCTTTATATATGAACCTATCACTGAGCTAAATCTTCAACACCAGCCAAAACCCAAACTTTCCTCCTCATGTTCAGGCCCCAACTTAGTATTCTTCTTTGATTTCCTCTGTACTTACAGAGGCTACGTAATATACCAAGAAAAGAAAGATACAACTCATGAAGAGAAGATTATATACAATAGCACTAAGAGATAGCATACAACATCAATACAAATATAGTGAATAATAAAAGAAGTATATCTTCAAGATAGAGGAGATATCATATTTAAAAAAAAATAGAGATCAATTCATGATCTAGACAATCGTGGCATGCCCTTGCAAATCGGACGGCCGTGTTACTGATTAATAAATTTAAGGTGGCCGGATGTATGAGAAGGTGTTTAGGATTTATGAATTATGATGTTGTAGTGCAATGCAAATATGAGTAGGGTATTTATAGTGTAAAATAAAAGTCGTTTTTTGAATTTTTTTAATAAAATATCATAAAATCATGAATTTCCATATCAAAGATTGATTGAATCAATCCCTAAAATCAAGTTTTTTGCAATTTAGGAATGATTGAGATTTAGGTGATCAACTTGCATATGATTTAAGATTGTAATTGATTGACATAAGCATGATTTGAGGAGTCATTAAAATTTTCAGCCAATGCATTAGTGAAATGCATGACACGTGGCGATTGAAGGAGGCCTAGTTTAATCGAAATATAGGTGGCAAATGCATGATAAAAATTGACACATAGGCTAATTGAAGTAAATATAGATAGTTAGATGATAAATCCATATTTAAGGGTTTTTTTCTTGACATAAACGTATAGTAGGGGGAATTGAAGTAAAAGAATTGTTTAAATGGCACAAAATGACTCTAATTTTGGAGATTTTTTTCGTGAGTTAAGAAAACTATGGAAAAATTACAAAATTGTCATATACTAATGCAATAAAAAAATCTGTATATTTTTGTATATATGTGATATATGTAGAGGTTTTGAATTTTTTTAGGAAAATTTGACAACAAAGGTCTCAACTTTGGGTGATAATTTTTAAAAGGTCTGAACTATTGATTAACCTGTGTAGGTCCCAACTTTAGGGGGTCTTAACTTTTAGCGGGCCTCGGTGACTTAAAACTGGCGATTTTTTTAAAAATCTCACCTAGCTCCTACATCCCTCCCTCAATTAACCCTTCTAGTGTGACCCAAGTTTTACAAGTGATGACATATTAAGCCAGTTTCAAGTCACTAAGGCCCGCTAAAAGTTAGGACCCCCTAAAGTTGGGGGACCTACACAGGTTAATCAATAGTTCAGACCTTTTAAAAATTATCACCTAAAGTTGAGACCTCTGTTGTCAATTTTTCCATTTTTTTATTATTGTTTTCATATACTAACGCAATAAAAAACATTGTTAGCTACATCAAAACAAATATCAATAATTTAATACTATAAAATAATTATTTTCATTCTAGTTCTGACCAAAATCTTTTTACTCCATGTTAGATAATTTTTTTTTTTCCAATTGTTGTATCTATCAAGTTGAAAAAACGTAGGAAAGATGATAATTCTGAAATTTGTGTAATCAACCTACTATCTATATATAAAGATCAAAACTTTTGATGTGTAAATGTTCTTATCAATACACTATAAGCTTCCTTAAGTTGAAATATTTACTATTCTGCCTGTTTATAAAAAACAATTGTATATCTTATAAATGATTTTTCTTAAACTGAGTTTGTTAAACTTTTGGAGAAAAGAAGGATTATTCCTCTACATTTTATGAACAATTTGAAATGTTACTTATAACATTTTTAGGTGAAAAAAAAATACAAAATACACTTTAATTAATATATAATGCTGCAATGTACATTTTAATTATGCTATATGCCTATATATCTATATAAAGCTAAAATGTACTTCACATAATCAGAATTTTAATTAGTATCCTCAATTTACACTATTTATAATTATTTGAGGCTAAAAATTTGGCTAAGATAGGTGCCGAAAAAGTCACGCTACAAAAAATCAAGCTAAAATTAGTTAACAGAATCAAATTTTTGTATTATCAACTTTGACTATATTAACATAAAGTTTGGGTCATCTAATTGAAGAGAAAGTGAAATTCCTCTTAGTTTATTTGTAAGTTCCATAACATTAATCTAATAAGTTTTTAAATTTTTGTTGGTCTAAATATTTGTAAGGCTGGTAGGATGGTTGTGCTTTGGAGATTGTTTATATCATGAAGAAAATAAATGATGTTAATGCCGTGATTTATGGAGCTTTGATACACGGATACTTGAGACCACTAAATTGGAAATTTTCCTTGGCATCATATCTTATTTAAAAAGGAAATAGGAAACCACTAAACTGGAAGAGGTGAAGAAGATGCTAAAATGCTCTAGGCATTACTGTGAAGCAGTTGAAGCATGTGAGGATGATTCTTTAGAAAGTAATTTGCATCATTCGAAGTGGAACAATGTTGAGCCAAATGTGGAGAATTCGTTGTTAGAGCCTTTATCACAGTCTTCCGGTGATGAAGATCTGCATAAAAGTTGTGTTGTTTTATCATCGCCAAAGGATTGGTCTGTTATGCAAAGAAGCTCTGGAGGAGTTCAAAATTTGTTAAACACTGATCTTGTGACTGAGAAAACATATAAGATATACAAAGAACCAATTATATAAAAACATATAAGATATATTTTAATTTAGATTATTTTCTTCAAAACTACAAGTTACATCACTCATAAGCGAGAATACAAATTTTCCATCCCCTCTAAAACGTTGAACATTTTTTTTTTTACATCGGAAAACGTTGAACATTTACATTAGAAATTGCATGAAAATTTTGAATAATTTTTGGAGAAGTAGAAATAGAACTTGTTGAACCATGTTCACCCATATCCGCACGTCAAATGAAACATATTCATGCTCCATTTCAAATAAATTTAAGGTGCCCGGATATATGGGAAGATGTTTAGGGGTTTATGAATTGTGATGTTTTATTGCAATTCAAAGATGATTAGGGTATTTATATTGCAAAATAAAAGTCGGTTTTTACCTTTGTTTTTTGAAAAAAATGTAATATAATTTCATAAAATCACGAATTTCCATATTTAAGAGTGATTGAATCAATCCCTAAAATCAAGTTTTGCAATTTAGGAATGATTGAGATTTAGATGATCAACTTGCACATGATTCAAGATTGTAATTGATTGACATAAGCATGATTTAAAGATGGTTGAAATTTTCGGCCAATGCATTAGTGAAATGCATGACACGTGGCGATTAATCCTAGTTGGACAATGTTTTAGTGAAAAAATTTGACACGTGGCAATATTCTTGTGAGAGTGTAGATTTGAGGGTTAATTCTAGAGAGTAATTTTGAAGGAGACACCTAAGACAAAATTATCAAGGTTTATTAGTGGATATAGATAACGAAAAACTGACTACAACATTAATGAAAATCACTCTTATTTTCCGGATTTTGTTTTTTTTTTTATTGGTAAGATGAATTACCCTATCAGACAGGAACATTCGCATAGGTCAAC
This sequence comes from Beta lomatogona, assembly GCA_947646795.1. Taxonomy (NCBI): domain Eukaryota; kingdom Viridiplantae; phylum Streptophyta; class Magnoliopsida; order Caryophyllales; family Amaranthaceae; genus Beta; species Beta lomatogona. Next base: position 63,522 of record CANSNZ010000852.1, on the reverse strand, counting down.
TCAACCCGGGTTAACAGGCTAGACACTTTGAAAGTAAGAAGGAAGGATAAGGGAAATCCCTACCACCACCACATCACCACCACTGGGTCGCCGACACCATCACAAGAACTAGGGGTGTTCATAAATATTCGATCCGATTCGGTAAATCGGATACCCGATCCTATTTTTTTGTTTTTGGATATTTCAGATCGAATATCCGAAAATTTTCGAATGTTATATGGATAAGAAATTTATTTTCGGATATCCGAAAATATCCGCTTTCTAGACCGAATATCCGATGATCCGAAACTTATTTAATGAACTTTTCCTTTGAAAATTTCAATTTTTTAGTTTTCGGATAATCGATGCTATCCGATTCGAAATTTCAGATAACCGATTTTTTCGGATCGGATTCATATCACATTTTTCTAGATCCGAAATTTCGAATCGGATCGGATTATCCTAAACGAACACCCCTAACAATAAACAATGGAGCCGTACTACCAATACCGCCATTGCCGCCACCACCATCGGCGCCTGAGATTTCCATTTTCACCCTCCTTTTCTCTCTCTCCTCATTCTCACCGATTTTTTTTTTTTTTAAAAGAGGGAGGCGTCTGCCATGCATGGACGCTCCACCGCCGGCGTAGGCGTTCACGCATGGCAAGCGCTCCACTATACGAAGAGGCGCCTGCCATGGACGCCCCACATATTGTTGGGATGAGGATTCGAACCCTGGGCAATGCCCTAGAATTCAGGGTAGTACTCCACTGAGCTATCTCCTCTCCCTCATCATCTTAATTTTATAGAAATTGAGAGCAAGCAATGAAATTTAAAATAAAAATCAATGTTATGACATATGAACTTTGAATGTTTATATTTGTTTCTATTTAACTTACTATAAAAGTGTAAATTATATGGTCAACTATGAACTTTGAATATTTACAATTGTTTTTAATTTAATTTACTATGAAAGTTAGAGCCTGTTCTCTTTGGCATAAAACAACTGAACTGAACTGAACTAAATTATAACTAATTAATAGTAATGATTATCATTTAGGAGCTGAACTGAACTGAACAGAACTGCACTGAACTGAACTGAAAATAAGATGGGGAGAACAGGCCCTAAGATGTAATAATAAATTAAAGAACGGATTTTTCACCAGGTACCCCTGAGGTTTCTTAATATTCACCTGGTACCCTCGCGTTTTCCAAAATTCACCAGGTGCCCCTGTGGTTTTGAAAAATTCCAGACGTGACCCTACCGTCAACTTTCCGTTAAATATGACCCTAAAAACACTTAATTAACCCTAACTTCTAACCCTAACCCCTAACCCTAAAACCTAACCCTAAAACCTAACCCTAAATCCTCCCACCACCCCTCCCCACCACCCCTGCCTTCCCCCACCCCGGCCCCCCCTCCCCATCACTGCAGCCCCTCCCCTACCCCCCGCGCAGCTGCCTCCCCCACCCCAAAGTCGACCCTCCCAACGTCGATTTCCTCCCCTCCCACCCCGTCGAGTTTCGCTCCCCCCCCCCCCCGTCGAGTTTCTTGAATGATTCGAGCTTTTCTTTATTTTCTCGCTCCTCTATGGAGATTGAGAGCATGTGAACACGAAGAGCCGCAACGGCCATTGTTGAAGGTGTGTCTCGCTGCCATGGCCATTGTGAACACGAAGAGAAGAGAATTAAAACAAGAATAGGGGTGGGGGGAGGGGAGCGAAATTCGACGGGGGTGGGGGAGGGGAGCGAAATTCGACGGGGGTGGGAGGGAGGGGAAATTGACTCGAGGGGCTGCGAGGGGGTGAGGGGGGAGGGGCAGCGCGAGGTGAGGGTGGGGGGGGAGGAGCCGCGCAGGGGTTGGGGGTTGGGGGAGGGGCTGGGGGGGGGGGGGAGGGGTTGCGCGAGGGGTGGGGGTTGGGGGGAGGGGCGGGAAGGGGAGGGGTTGCGCGAGGGGTTGGGGGGAGGGCGGGAAGGGGGGCCGGGGTGGTGGGGTGGTGGGAAGGTGGGGGAGTCGGTGGTGTGGCGGTGGGAGGGTGGTGGGGTTAGGGGTTAGTGGAGAGAGATAGGTTAATTAGGGTTTAAAATTATTAATTATATTAATTAGAGTTAATTAGGATTAATTAGCCTGAGTTAGGTTAGTTAGGGGGTTAATTTGGTTGATTTAGCCTTAATGACTAACGGAGTTGACAACCATTAGTCATTAAGGGTATTCTGAGTATTTTTCGAAACCTCAGGGGGCACCAGGTGAATTGTTGAAAACGCGAGGGTACCAGGTGAATATTGTGAAACCTCAGGGGTACCTGGTGAAAAAACCGATAAAAAAAACAAGTTATGATAAATTAAATGCTAATGATCATGAATATCATGTGCAGTTGTTTATTTATATTACTTTCCGTGTATTAAATATATAATATTATGGTAATAGATATTAAGGACTAAATTTTATAATAAATGCTATATATTAATATATCGTTAAAAATAATACATTACTCATCAACACATCATGTGCGTTTATATTACTACTACGAATATAACTTGTGAAATAAGAAAGCTGATTAATCTAAAGTTCATGGGGTATGGAAAACTTTAAATTATTAATTTTAAAAATAATATGAGTGTTTATATTATTATTATTATTATTATTATTATATGGATTTTATATCCTTTTATTAAGTTAAGTTATATTACCTTATGTTTCTATTTTTATTATTAATTATATTTAATTATACTACTTTTGCCTAATGAGGTATATTGGTCCAAGATAGGAGCTAAAAAAACCAAGCCCATTTATCTTATTACAATTTCATCCTAACATTGAATAACAAGAAAAGATGACCTAAAGAAGACAAGCCCAATTTATTTTTAGTACAAAAATCAGCCCAAAAGCTTAAAAGCAAACAAAAGAAGTAAAGGAAAAAAGAAAAGGTAAAAAAGATAAGAAACAGAAATGGAAGAAAATAAAAGAAAAGAAGAAAAATAGATACAAAAACAAGAAAGAAGAGAAATACAACAGCACAATGCCACCCACCAAACATCGGTCAAAAGTCAAAAAAGTGAAAGATCGGTTAACCCGTCCAATCCGCCCCAAACGTGAAACCCGCCATCCCAGCCCAAACCGCTCCACGAACCGTCACACCCCGGTCTAGACCAACGTGGGCCAACCTCCTTAGACCATCAGCCCAACCCGCCCAACCCATCTGTTTCGCGGTCTGGTCCTGGGCCTCGTCCAAGCAGCCCAGCCCGCTAAGGCCCACGGCCCGGTCCGTCCTGCCCGCACTAGTGGCCACCTCTATTACAGTATGATCATCAGCAGCTGAGAGAAATGCTATACTCATATTCAATGTCGTTCCAAGGTTTGATTACACTTTCTGCCAAAACTTCAACTTAAATCTCGAATCACGAACAAATTGATATCCTTAGAATCTCCATGTAGCCTCACCACATTCTTGATCTAGGTCTTGACCAACTGCTTTTTCTTTCATGTGTCCTTTATTGTTATGAACACCATAAACTTGGTAAGTCAAATCAACGATAACTCAAATGGCATCATTATCATTTCTTGTCTTTGGCAAAACTGTTAGGAAATCCATTGAAATCGAGGCCCATTTCCATCCAGACACCTCTGATGTTTCACCTTTTTTTTTTTTAGGTTTGTAATGGTCAATCTTGACTGTATGATAAGTCAGACACTTCAAAATAAACTCTTCGGCTTCTTGCTTCATTTGGCCACCAATACACATCTTTAAGATCCTTATGTTATGGTCGATTTTTCATATAGGTCTAGACGTAATTGGTATTCGACATATTGTCCAGACCAGATGGCTATGCCAGATGGTCTAGACTAGAGTTATAAATGACTGACTATATTTGCGGAAGACTAATAAGAGAAAGATTTTGGATGCAGCGCACAAATAAGATTAAAGATCGTTGTCAATAGTGCCAAGATCCTCGCCTATATTTTAGGAACTACTTGGACGTGTGGAAACTGCCTATATAAAGCAAATGTGACCTAATGAATATGGATACGCATTCATACCTCACTCAAGTGAGATTCAAAGGCATCCTAATTGTTATTTTTATTAGACATTGTTATCATTCATTAGAGTTCATATTAAAAGCACAATTCTAAGTTATTGATACTAGTTTGTATTGACTGTCGCCTTTCATTGGCAACGGTTGCATTAGTGGATTGGTGGACTCATGGCCACCCACGATTTTTTTACCCATCTTCATCGGAGTTTTTCCGCGTCAACATTTCTTTGTGTCTTTCCCCTTGATTTCCTCTTTGATTCGTCTCGTCCTGACTATCTAATCTAGTTGTCGATGTCCGTCAAATCCGTTTCCTCCTTGCGCAAATTTTCACCTAAGAAATTTGGTGCCTACCTTAGGGCAGATAACTACATCATCCATCCTCTTCCAGTACCAGCGAGATGGTCGCACCAATGACCAGTGACGAGATGCATAAGCTCTATGACCAGATAAAAGCAGAGATAGCCGAAATGACAAAGGCCAACGAGCGACTGTCATCAGACTTCACCTCGTCGCAAGAGAAGGTCCAAAAATTGCAAGAAGAGTTGACATCAACGAATTAAGGCATCCAAGCAGCGACGCCGACTTAGCACCGAAGACGTTTCAGTCTTGCACTCCCTGTTCGGCTCCGATAGTGCATAGTCAGAGGACGATGAAGACGCTAGTGACTCTGAAGGAGAAGGAGAACAAGATAGTGCGACACAAGAAAACCTTCCATTGAACGAAGGTGATCTCATGGCAAAACGTATGGCCATGATCGAGAACCAAAACCGTCGCATGATGAGACTACTGTTTCAACTTCCGGGAGCACCAACACCAAGCATCGTTGAGCACCAAGACAGATATACAACGTCACCTCTCGTGGAGAAGATTGCAAAAGCATCGCTGCCGAAGAAGCTCAATCTCCCTATCTTGACTGCGACCTATGACATATCTACTGACCCAACCGAGCACGTCGCCTAGTATAAGCAAAGAATGTGGCAGGCGTCGTCCATACCTTGGAATTTGGTCGCATGCATATGCAAGTCCTTTGGAACAACTTTGACTGGACCAGCCTTGAAATGGCTCGGATCCTTAAACCAGGAAGCATTGACAATTTCTCAACATTGGTCAACAAACTCTATTATAAGATCGAAGGAAGTCGCAGTCTTGAAAAGTAGACAAGTGAATTATATGAAGTCGTGCAGAAGTCGGGAGAATTCGTTCGTGATTATTATAATCGGTTTAATAAAGAAATGATTGGAATTAAAGATTTAGACACTAAAATTGCAATTGAATGTTTCAGAAAAGGCCTCGTCCTCCTGTCGAAGCTGTACAACCGTCTGACGAAGTATCCATGTACTACCTTTAATGAAGTGAAGTCCAGAGCCCTGGCGCAGATGCGAATATACGAAGACGACGTTATCCTCAACACAATCTCTACCCGTCATATATCAAAGGAACGAGCGATCGCAAAGCCTTCGTCCCAAAGAGGCATAACTGGAGGAACCACCCCTATAGTAGTCCAATTCAGGTGCATAATGTTAATGATGTGCAGGAAAGTGCAGGTACCGACGCTAAGGCAGATTCCAATGTATACCTTGACGTCGAGTCTTACGGATTTTCTGTCGATGTCGGAGGCGTCGTGAACGCTTTAGCCAAAATACCGACGCTAAGGCAGATTCCAATGTATACCTTGACGTCGAGTCTTACGGATTTTCTAGTCGCGTCGGAGGCGTTGTGAATGCTTTAACCAAAATAGGAGCCCCTGTTCGTTGCGTGCAAGAGCGATTGTCCAGATGCCCACAAAGACCATACAAAGTGGTGTCAATTCCATCACGACCATGGCCACAGAACAGAAGATTGCATTGTACTTGGGAGAGAAGTCGCGTTCATGCTGAACAAGGGGCACTTGCAATATCTCCTCAGCGACAAAGGGAAGTCAACGCATAAGCTTAATGTTAATCCCCATCATAAGCCGGTCAAACAGAAGCGGCACAAGTTTGCTCCAGAATGCAATAAAATCATTAACGACGAAGTGCAAAAAATCATCGAGACAGGAAAAATTCGAGAAGTGAAGTATCTGACTGATTAGCAAACAGCGTAGTTGTAAGCAAAAAGAACGGTAAGTAAAGAGTTTGCATCGACTTCACGGACCTGAACCAGGCATGTCCAAAGGATCCCTTCCCACTTCCGCACATTGACACCATGGTTGACGCGATGGCTGGACACGATCTACTGACGTTCATGGACGCCTACTCCAGATACAACCAGATCCTCGTGCATCCAAGCGATCAGGCTAATAATACAACATTCATCACTGACAAAGATATTTATTGTTATAAGGTTATGCCTTTTGGTTTGAAAAATGCAGGTGCGACGTACTAGAGATTAGTCAATCATATGTTCAAAGAGAAACTAGGGGACACGATGGAGGGCTACATAGATGACATGCTAGCCAAGTCAAAAAAAGTTGTAGACCACGTTCAAAACCCGACACAATCATTCGGGGTACTACGACAATATGGTTTGAAACTTAACCGTACAAAATGTACTTTTGGAGTTGCCACAGGTAAATTCCTTGGGTTCGTCGTGACGCAAAGAGGGATAGAGGCGAGTCCAAACCAAATAAGGGCCCTCGTCAATATCCAGTCACCAAAAAATGTCAAGGAGGTGCAAAAATTGACGGGACGAGTAACAGCACTTAATAGATTGATCATCTCCAAGTCGTCCGACAAATGCCACTTATTCTACGACGTTTTGAGGAAGAATAAAGGATTTGAATGGACCAAGGAGCATGAGGAAGCATTAGAAACACTAAAAGCATATCTGGCCACACCACCATTGCTGTCCAAACCAAAAGAAGGAGAGATACTACAGTTATACCTTACCGTTAGTAGTTCGTCAGTAAGTGCCGTCTTGACGAGAGAGGCAGATCATTAACAATTACCAATATACTACATTAGTGAATCTTTTCTAGACACGGAGAACATGTACTCCTGTAACAGTACTCCGTCATTTTATAAACATAAAATAAATAAAATAAAGCATTCTATTAAAGAAATGGCGATAGCGGAATTATCGCCTGACGGAAATGTCACTCTAATCAAAGGTCAAATTAAACTAAATAAAAAAAATAAAACCCAATTAAAATAACCCAAAATATCCTAAAGAGGCAAAACAACCTCAAAATCCCAATATGGTAAATTTATATAAAATTAAAAGTCTCAAATAAAAATCCTAAATAGTCTTCCTCTCATTTCCCATAAAACGAAATAATCACCTGCAAATTACATAAACAAACATCCACAATCAGTGGGGAGTAACTAACAGCTCTCCCAGCCCAATTAGGATCCATATAAGAGATATAAAAGCCTTAATAATTAAGTCACACAAAGTCATCTCAATAGTAAACTTCAGATAATCAAATAAAACACTTAAACAAAGATAATACAACGTGGTTAATATAAATAGAATAAAGATAACAAAAAAAAAAAAAGAATAAACAACTTATATATATAAACTCAAGTATAAATACCATAAACCTTCAAAGTTTAAAGTAATAAAAATAATATAATTAGTTTGAGAGAGAGAGCTGAACGCTAGTGGACAACCCACTTCCTATGGTAATGTCAGACAACCTCCAGACAGCATATGGGTTACGTTCCCTACTGCCTGTGTCTAAGAATGGCCATACTCCTGATGCGGTGTAGGATTACGTCCCCACGACCTCTCGGGCGACAACAAAACCAAGGTATACCTAGGATTACGTCCTATGGTTTGCATGTTCTTCACCTCGGGATTACGTCCCTCCGGATAATCTTGCTCTCAAACAAAAACAATAATTAAAATAATATTCATAATCATCAACAAATCATTATCAACTCAAGCGGATGCCCTTAAGGCCTTACACCAAATCAGCAGAAATCAAGGATCGCAATCCAAGAATTTCAATTATTCAAAATAACACTCTTATCATAATAATAATAATAATAATAATAATAATAATAATAATAATAATAATAATAATAATAATAATAATAATAATAATAATAATTACAACATGTTTATAAGACGAAATCTTATCTTAAAAGAAATAATAATTCACCCAGCACACCAATATAATAATGGAATATGTATACACATATATAACATTGTTAAACCTGCTAATGAGAACCCATAACACATAATACAAGATTATGAATCAGATTATAAGGCTCACAGCAACCACTACACTACTTCATAGTATATAATAGTGTAGATACAAAATCAACCCACCAGTTTAGCATTAGAATAAAACTATGGCAAAGCCACGAGGATGCAGCAACTGTACCATTCATAAATTACTTAAATCATAAAATGACTACAAACAACTAACATCAATCATGACACAACTTATAACTTAATTATAAACTAATAAAACCCAAACCAATCATGAGTCATAGCACCACCACATGCACTACTAAGCATATCACCATGCAAGACAACGTAGTCGATGAACGATAAAAGCTCAAACCAGGCGTGGCCAAGGAAGAAGAACCACAAGCCAACGGTAGCACTCGGGCCAATTGGAGGTGTGAAGCCAAGTGCCAACCGACTACCGTTCTTCCTCTTCTAGGCGGGAACATGCTCCGAAAGCTTGCCTCCTAGCAACTCAAAACCGTACTTAACAACTTAGGATTAACAATGGAGAAGGATAGATATTTTAGTGCAAGAAAATGAAGGAAGAATGAAGGGTTTTGTGTGAAGAATAAGGTATGATAACTATTTTTTTTTTCTTCAATGGACGGATGAAGACAAAGTTTCTGGCTGTTAATTTAGAATCAGTTCCAAAGGTGGGTTAAAAGGGAGTAAAGAGGAGGGGGTTACAAAAAGATTCATAATATAAGGGAGTTACAAAAATCAAATTAAACTCTTCAACTCCTCTTCTTTTCCACTGAATTTCGACCACCTCAACATCAAGGGTTGTCAGCCCACTTTGCGTTACACAAACGGTCCAAACGCGACAATAATCGATAAGGTGAAAAAATGTAGCTCAAACGCGCAAATTTAAATACTATAAAATATATAATTCTAATAAAATAAATTTTATAAATATAACATTTTAAAAAGTTAGAAAACAAATAGTATAAGATATCATATTTTTAAGGAGTAAAATATTCTAATTTTAACGGGAAATAATAAGTAAAAGAAAATAAGTAGAAGAAATTATTAGCGAAAATCCGTGGTGTTACAACTCCTCTCTTGAAAAACTTGAACTAGCACTAGTCACGATAGTTAAAAAGTTAAGGCACTATTTTGAGACGCATCCGGTTGTTGCTATGACTAACTACCCCATAAAAAGTGTGTTGCGTAGACCAGAATTGACAGGTTGCATTGGAAAATGGGCAATAACCCTAAGAGTATATGACATCCAATACTTGCCTAGGATAGTGATCAAGTCCCAAGCGTTGGCAAATTTTGCGGCAGACTTTAGCCCAAAACTAGGTAAATTAGCAGACGGAGAGCTCGCACGGATCAATAGCATCGACAACGATGCTTGGACCTTGTTCATCGATGGATCTTCCAATTTATGAGAAGCAGGACTAGGCGTTGTGCTCAAGCTGCCATAAGGGGACAAGATAATTCAAGTCGTATGCTTTGATTTCAAAGCGACCAACAACGATGCTGAGTTCGAAGCTGGAATGACGTTAGCCAGCAACTTGGGGGTAAAGTCACTCAAAGTATATAGTAATTCGCACTTGATCTTCAGTCAGATAAAAGGAGAATTTGCAGCAAAGTACTTGAAAATGACATAGTACTTAGAATTTGCTAAAGGTTAGAGCAAACAATGTGACCCATTGTCAATAACGCAGGTACCAAGAGACCAAAACGCCCAGGCGGACGCATTAGCCAATTTGGAGTCATCCTTAAGAGATCCGACATTCAGTTGCATCCCACTCATCCATTTGACGGAACCAGCAGATAAGCCAGTTAAAGCAATGGATGTCCTGTCCGTCGAGACAACAGAAGGAGATGACGATGAGGTAAGCATCGGATGAACTAAACCTATCTTAGATTATTCCGATGGACGCAACCTTTCTAATCGTGCATTGGGAATGGGCTACTATTGGCAGACGATGAAACAAGCCGCCATTAGGTATGTGACGAAGTGCAATAGTTGTTAACGTCACGCAGGTATGACGCATAAACCTTATAAATTGTTACACCGTACTTTAACTCCTTGGCCTTTCATGAAATGTGGGATGGACATAGTAGGTAAACTACCTCCAGCCCCAGGACAAAAGGTCTTTATGTTGGCTCTAACATATAATGTTTCTTAGTGGGTAGAAGTAGACTCGTTTCAGCAAGTACGAGACAAATAGGTAATATCTTTTATACGTATCAACATTATATGCGGAGGTTTAGAGTCTCGTCGAGAAATTATATGCGACAATGGGTCGCAGTTTATAAGTGACAAGACCAAGCGTTTCTATGACGAGTGGAACATCACCTTGTTAACTTCGACGCCACGATTCCCACAAGCTAATGGATAGGCAGAGTCCAACAACAAGACCATCATCAAATCATTAAAGAAGCGTCTCAGAGCAAAAAAAGCGAAATGGGCAAAAGAACTACCATTCATCCTATGGGCTAACTGAACGACTCTAAGGACAGGTCAAACTCCATTTTCTCTAGTGTACGGATGTGAAGTAGTCCTACCGTCCGAAGTTAGTATCTCTACTGCAAGGTATGGTCTCATGACAAAACAGCAGAATCGAGACGAGCTCGACAATAACATTGACACCATAGACGAACTCAGAGACGTAACATTAATAAGGATGACAGCCCAACAACAAGATTGTCGCTAGGAGCTTTAATAAGAAGGTCCATGCCAAGACATTCGAGAGAAGGAGACTGGGTCTTAAGAAAGGTATTTCAAGATACTCAAGAGCTAAATGCAGGTAAGTTAGGGGCATCTTGGGAGGGACCCTACCAGATCGACAGAGTCGTTGGAAATGGAGCTTACCAGTTACAACAATGTGACGGTTCTATGATTCCATGAAGTTGGAATGCCATCCATTTGAAGATATATCACTTTTGATTACTTTAGTTTTATTGTTACATTTATTTTTCTTTTCATAGGTTTATGTCAAAATAAACTATGACGTTCGCATCGTCGCGTCGTTGGCATGGCAAGCGACTTAGATCTAATGATTTCATTTCAGGAAATAACTCAAAGGATATATTAAGACCGATGTGGTTGCTGACCCTTAGTTTTCCAATAATAAATAGTTATGAAATGATGGACGCAAGTGCATTGGAGTCGCATGCTAGTGAAGATGCTTGATGTGCAACTGAGTTATAGATATCGTCAGTAGAACATTTACGTAAGCTTCCACAAGTAAGTTCTTTATGACATATGTTGTTATTCTCTTACTGCATAAGACACACGTCACCAATAGACTTAAAACGGTTTGGCGCTAGACTTAAAACGGTTTGGCGCTAGACTTACTGATGGACGCCAGAAAAACGACTGAAACTACAAACACAATGTACACACGACAAGCATTGAAAAGATAAAGAAATTCATTAGTATGGTCTTCTCCTTAGAAGACCCAAAAATTTATTAAACAAAATAAAATAGTTGCAATGACAGATGTTCAAACGAAACCAAAAAAATTCAAAACAAATGAAAATGTCTAAAACACAGCTGAAGAAAAACAGAAGTAGAGATTGACAAGAGAACGTCAGACGTTGGTAGGATCGTCCATGGACGCTGCGACAGAAGTTGTAGGCACCTCAGTCGTCACGTCGTGACTTGGGGAAAAGACCTCCATCACCATAGTAGAGTCGATAGCTTGATCAACCGTCTTGACCTCTGTGACTTTCAGCGTCTCCTTTGGAACGTCAAAAAGAAACGATTTTGCTGACGACTCAGTCGTCGCCTTGATGCCGTCATCTTCTTGAGTCAGGTCAGTTATGGGACCTATATGTTTGAGGTAGAAGTTGATGTCTGCGGATGGTTCCCATTGGTCAATCACCTTCATCAAGAACTGATGCATTAACTTAGCCCTCACCCTCGCCGTCGTTTCAGCCTCGACCAAGAAACACTTGCGCTCTAACCTTTTGACCCTCAGCTTCAGCAACTGCACCTTGTCTTCCTGCTGTACCAATAGAGCCTTAGCTGTGTCGATCTCTATATGCGCTTCAGTAAGTTCTTTTTTCTTCTTTTCAGCCTCGTCCTCCAGAGCTTTCACCTTCTTTAACAAATTGCGAATCTCTTTGTCCTTCTCTTCACGCATTGTGTCGGACTTCTCCAATCTTTTCGTCAAGGTATGATAGCCCTTGACCATCCTATCTATTCCCTTGTTGACCATGAGGAAATGTTGAGATGCCTATTAAGACACAACTATAAATGTTAAAACAAGTGAACAACCAAGTGTAGGTACGATCAAGGGCGTGCGACGAGTACTTGGACTAGCAGTTCAGTCCCTTCCATCACTATGTTTAGGAGATATTAGTTTTTAAGAGGACGTTCAACAGGTGGGAAAAGGAGGTTCTCCGCTTCAGGCCACATCGTCTTGCGATTGTCCAAGAAGTCTTTTGGCACGGTGACTGTGTGTGCCAAACTTGCCGGTTCTTTGAACACTGACGAAGTGACCTTAGGAACCTTGCTCAAAGGTGCGTTGGAGTGTTCGTCCTCAACGTGGACGACCAATTTGGGATCGCTTTGATGGACATGACATTGAGCGCGTACCTGATACCATCGACGAACAACTGCTTTGGTCAGCAACAATGATCTTCTTGAACCAACGCTCCTGCAGACGAAGTCGATACCTACACTCCAGCAGACGAGGCTCAATACTTGCACAAGAAGAGATGTGAGCTTTTGTCGAGAACTTTCACTATACTCCAGCAGATGAGGCTCGGTACCTGCACAAATAGAGATGTGAGCACCAAGTTAATGACGCAAAGACCGATGAAACGAAAGGGAAAAATAGAACGGACCTCCTGAGTACCATCCTCCTCTAAGGAAACTTCATGGTTTGCCCAGTGACGCCTTCTTCACAAAAACATAACAACTTTTCTAGCCTCTGTCGTTCACATTAGTACCCTCTACTAGCATGTTCCTCCCAGTTTCCACATGCAAAGACAATCTATTGTTCTTGACCTTAACATTATAACTATACATCAAGTCTTGAAGGGTAATTAGATCTTCCCACTTTGCCGTCATTTATTTTTCTGATTTAGATTCAATTCTTGAAGATGTAATGTCTCTTAGTAGCGGTTTTAATTTTGTTGCCTAGTCTCATGTGCGAAGGGATGGGAATTTTGTGGCCCACCACTTCACTAGCTTGTGCCTTTTAGCGTTGAACGAGAGGTGGGAATGTCATGTCCCCTCGGAGATTGAGCCGTATGTACTTGTGGACTTAATGTTCCTCCCTTAATATGATTTGCTACTTTTCCCCTAAAAAAATTCTATGCTAGAAAAAGTAACTTTAGGTTTTTAATTTTTCACAAGTTTATTTTATCTTTTATTCATACCCCATCCCGAAAATTCTAGGATCATCGATCACTATGTAAACAAAGGAAATATAACTTAATAGTATAGGTTTTAGGGTGCTTCATAATGTAATTACAAGTAAGAAACATAACATCAATATTATCTTAATTTTTTTTACTATGAGTATACATCAGTATTTTAACATTGTATAAATCTTTAATTTTTTAATTCTAGAGGCCTAAGTTTATGATTAGCATAGATACCCTTAGTTGTTTAAGACGACTCTAATCTTAGTAGATACATTTTAATATATATTTTTCATGAAATCATTTTTATTTATTATTTTATTATTTGATAATTAGAGATATCTAGTCAAAGATTTGTGTTACCAAATCAGAAACTCAAAACATATAGAATAAATAAAAAATGACAATATTAATACATTTTTTTTTGAAAGGAATATTAGTACATTATTGACTCTAAGCCTCCTCACTTTTGAATAGGTAAGAGAAAGCGCGACTCTTTGTCTCCTTTCTTTTGTTGATAATAATAACTCTAAAAGAATTAATTTATAACAATAGTTAATATCTCTTTTCTTTTATAAGATAGATTGTTTTTTAAATTCATATTTGAAAACAATTAATGGCCCAACAATACAATTTTATCAAATAAATAAGACCTATGAAGAATATTTAGAGGATCAAGACAATAATGATACTATGTTGTCAATCCAATTGATGATGGTAGTATAGCAATGGTACATTGGATGAGAAGGGTAACCTAGATCATATAGGGTGATAAGTTTCAAGCAATGCTTAGGTTAAAACTATAACAATCTATTGTCTAAATACCATTTATTTATCTTTTCTTCTTTTGGTTCTCAAATGTAGAAGATAGAGAAATGTTATTTGTGAGAGGGGTAGCATGCTATTAGGGGGCTCTCATGGTGCTTAATCCGATGTCTGAGTGTGTATGTAGATTTTTCTGATTAATCATTCAATGAAGCAGCGGTTTGGGTCCGTACACAAGGTGTTCCATTTGGATTCAACACTGAGGAGGTAGCCTACCGTGTCCTTACTAAACTTGTGTATGTATTCTACTTTGATTCTCAATCTAAGCAAGTTGGGCCAAAACCCAATCTCCAAGCCAAGGTATGGATTAACTTAGATAAACCAATAATTCCTGGGTTTTATATTAAGGATGACTAGAAAATCTCAACATGGGTCCATATGCGATATGAGGGGGTTTTTAAGTTTTACACTAGATGTGGGAAAGTGGGTCATAAGTCAAACAGATGTAGAGACTCGCCAAAGGATGCAAAGAGGGTGTTGGGTAATCTAATGACGGATGTATGTGGGGATGTAGACCAAGTTGTGATTGATGCTATCAATCATTCTCTGTATACAATGATTTGAGGTTTAAGTAGAACAAAGAAGAATGGTATGTCAATTTTAGATTTGGTGTCTAGTGTTGAAGACTCCAATGCAATGACGAATATTTACTTGGCAGGCAGGGGCCTGGCCCCCCTTACATCTTTGCCCAAACCAAAAACATGAAGCAAAAATAATATAGAGAGCCCGATAAAGGAAAAATTGATTCTAATAATCCAACCTTTTGGCCATTCGCTCAAAATAATCCAACCTTTAGATTATTATTTAATAATCCAACCTTTGACCTCATTTAATTTTTAATGCACCTAAGTGACTGGAAACCGGAAGAAATGTCAACGTTTGTAATGTTGACCCATGGGTTTTAATTTCCCTCCCAAAATGCTCAACCACCATAGTTAGGACTCTAAACTCCTCTCTCTCTCTTTCTCTGTGTCTTCCATCTCTATCAGATTCAGGGTGGGATTTCTTCCATTTTTGCACCTTCAACTGAAGCGAATTATACAGCGACATTGGTGAAGTGGAATCTGGAGCAACAGAAGAAAGGAAGTTCAATTTCGAACCCAAAAATCACATTTTTCGGTAATTCTTGTAACCCCATTTATAATGTTCTTCAATTTTGTGGAAAATATGAAATTTAAGGCTAAACCCTAGATTTCTGAAGATGCGAATTGTGGTGGATTATTGTATTGATGTTAATTACTGTGTTGATGACTGAAATTGCGTATAATGATAATGTTGGTGGTCAATTTGTGGGTTTTCAATTTTAGGGCTAATACCCAGTTAAAGTTGCGGTTTTTTCCCTTTCTTGTTTTGAAATTGTTGGTTTTTGTTGGTTTTTTTTGTTGTCATCTTATTTGTGTTCTTTATTTTTTGCTTCTTTATTTTGTCCTTACTTTGGTAGGTTAGAATGGATGCTGGTATTACCTTGATGTTCTGGCATGGTGGAGTTTTTAAGAATGAAGTTAATGGAGACTTAGTGTATGAGGGAGGGAAAGGTAGGACTTTTAATACAGACCCTGATTTAGTTTGTTGGTGGGACTTAGTTGAGCTAGCTAAGAAGTGTGGGGATTATGAGAAAGTGGGAGCATTGTACTATTTGGTCCCAGGTAGAAGGTTGGTGAATGGTCTTGTGAGGATTGTGGAAGATAAAGATGCTGTGGAGTTGGGTAAAGTGGCAATGAACAATAGGTGTGTACAAATATATGTTTTACATGGAGATAAACTTCCTAATTTACAGGAGAATCCAACAGAACATGTACTTGGTTTGGGGTATAGGGAAAAGCTGAAACCAAGGAGGGGCCCACAAAAAACTGGTCCCACAAAAAAAGATGCTGCCACATCATCCACACACTCAAACCCTAGTTCAGTCAATAAAAGCAAATCTAATCCTTTGTTGGATAGCAGTACCTCACAACAGCTTAATAACTCCCCTCTTAAAACCACACCAGCAACCAAAACAGTGCATCCCACAGCTAAACATCCTCCTAAAGCTAAAATTCATGCTGTTGCAAACACTCTTTCACATACAAGCCCTCATAAAACAATACCTCCTAAAGCAACAAAGCCTCCTAAAGCCAAAACTCCTGCTGTTTCTAAAACTATTTCACAGACAAACCCCTGTAAATCTAATCCAGTTCCACAGATAGACAAATCTAAAAGTAAATCTGATTCACAAAAAAACCAATCTCACACCACAGACCCTTCTTTCCTAGATGCATATGAATGGGAAGATCCTAGGCCTGAAAATCCACTAACCTGGGATGAGCTGGTAAGTGATTTCAGTGATGGAAGTGATTCTGATGATCTAAATTTTGAACTAGAGAATCTAGGGAAGCACAAATGTAGATCAGTTGTGGGGGAGAAAAGTAGTGATGATGATGATGAGTTGACTGATTTTGATGAAGATGATGATAATTTAGAAGAGAATGATGTACATTTGGAGGATGATTTTGAGGTAGAGGGTGAAAATTTTGAGCTTGAGTCTGCAAACTTTGAATCAGATAATAGTGATGATGAATATTGCACAGCTAGGGATAGAGTGAAGGCTGCAAATCTGAAATTTGTTGAATTAGCTCAACAGTTGCAAAGAGAGGCAGCTGAAGGAAAGCTTGTTGGTAGTGGGACTGCTAGGGAACCTGCTAGGGAAGAAAATAGAGATGGATATAATAGCATTTATGAGGACACTGATGAAGACATTCACACCCCACCTGAGAGTGGAGATGAAGAGTTAGATGGGAGAAAAAGAAGGTCAGGTATACTAGTGAGTGAGAACACTGACTTTAGTGTATTCAAATGGAAAGTTGGACAAAGATTTGCCAACAGGGACTCATTCAAACAAGCTGTTGCTAAATATGGGATTTTACAGGGGAGAAATGTGAGCATTGTAATCAGTGACAAGTGTAGACAACAGAGATTAGGTGTTAAGTGTACTGAAGGGTGTTCCTTTTATCTGTATGCTTCATGGGACTCTAGGAGAGCTACCCTAGTTGTGAAAAGAGCTGCCACAGCCTTTAAAGGGTATAATCCTAAGGTCTTTTGTAGAGCATACTTAGATCCTTCCATTAGAACTGATGCAATAACTAGCAATATGGCTGAAACATTCAATGGCTATATAATAAATGCTAGAACTAAGCATCTTATTTACATGTTGGAAGATATAAGGGCTGCTCTTATGCAGAGATTAGTTTTAAAGAGGCAGGAAATGCAAAAATCTACATCAAAACTTTGCCCTAGGATACAATTGAAACTGGAAGGAGAAAAGGCCAAGGCTGCCAACTGTGATGTCATTCCCTCAACTGACACACTATTTAATGTCAATTATTACCTGGACCAGTTGGTAGTTGATTTAGAGGCAAGGACTTGTACCTGTAGAAAGTGGGAAATGCTAGGAATTCCATGCTGCCATGCTATTTCCTGTATCTATTTCCTTCATAGAGAAGCTGAGGATTATGTGGATCAGTGGTATACAAGAGATGTATACCTTCAAGCTTATGCAGGTGCCATTACTTTCTTAGTTGTGAATCTTCAATTTTTTCCTTATTTGTATATTTACTAAATGTACTTATACACTTTCTAATTGTACTTAATTGTACTTGACAGGATCAATTCCACCATGTGAAGGGGAAAGGCATTGGCCTAGACCTGAATTTCACTTGGACCCTCCTCCCATCAAAATTGGTCCTGGAAGGCCAAGGAAGAACAGGATAAAGGACCCCTTTGAGCTGCCTAAAAAGGCTGGAACTTTGTCCAGGACTGGAATGGAGATGACATGCTCACTGTGTAAAGTAAAAGGGCACAACAAAAGAAGATGTCCCAACAGGGACAAAGCTGCTATTGTTGTTAGTGAGCCACCTCCTAAGAGACCAAGGGGTAGACCAAGGACTGATGGACAACCCCCTCACTCTAAGTCCAGCACTGCAGCACCCTCTGAAAGTCAACAAACCACTCAAACAGTGACAAGAGCACTCTCTCACTCTCAACAAAACACTCAAGCTACTGTCAATCAACATCATCATGCTACAGCCCAACCAACTCAACTTGGTAGAGGGGGTAGGATGATAAGGGGTGGCAGAGGTTCTAGGGGTGGGGGAACAAACAAGGGTCGAAGAGGAAGGGGTAGAAATCAGGTTTGGCCTACATTTTTTTACTAGTATTTCCTCAAATTGTGTGTATGGTCTTGCTCACATAATAACTTTATTTTGTTGTTTTTTTCCCCCTATTTTCAGGTGCCAGTTGGGGTAGGGAATTACATTCCATGTGATGGGGCTCCTGCCACACAATCAAGCCAAGTCTGATGCATAGTGGATAGTCTTACTCAAATTCTAGATCTTAGGAAGAACTATGCGTTGTAATGTAATTTGCTGCTGGTTTTTGGATGATGAACTGGTTTTCTTGTTGCTTAGTACTACACAGTACGCAATGAATCATATCAGTTGTAATATACTTTGCTTTCATGCTAAATAAAGGTTTCATTATCATATCTATTTCAATTCCATAATCAGACCCTAATTGAAATAAGCTAACTTCTTTCATTGCTTTTATAATCAAACTAGAGTACATTGCTTACATGGTAATTTAAAGTTCTTTCATTATCTACTTATTATAGACTACAACAATTGCAAATATAAGCCAAGATAAAACCAACATAAATGTCAGATTTTTCTCCTTCCTTGAACTCTTCATCAACTCCATACGCATTTCACAAAGATCACTTTTCATCTCCCTTTGCAACTTCAGTTTCTTGATTTTCTGTTCCAACAACTTTTTCTCATGCTCAAGTTCACTTATGGTGTTCTCCTTCTGAAGTAATTGATAACGCAAGTCATCATCTTCATTGTTGTCAATTATCCACTTCATAAAATCGCACTTAGTGTCCTGCCATCACAATCACATATGGTAAAATTTTGGGGATAATTTGAAATAGGGGGAAAATAAACACTTTTCAGGGAAGGAAAATTAACTTACAGGCCATAAAGGGCAACCATAAAACTTCATTCCAATGTTAGTTCCATTCTTCACAGTACGCACTACAGCATCTCTTCCACATCTACACTTCACTCTTGCGCCCCTTGTATGTGAGGAACACCCAGAACCAGATGTTGGCCTCCGCATATTCCACCTTCCTTCAATTTCGCAGAATGGTGGATGAAGATGCAAAAAAAAAAAAAAAAATCGGGGAGAAGATTTTACAATGGGGGAAAAAATAGAGAAATTGGAGGAAGAAGAAGATTCAGGGGAGAGAGAGAGAGTTAAATAAGGGTGGAAACTGAGATGCAACGGTAATATGCCACGTAGGACAGTTACCTGCTTCTCTAGGTAAATTACCTGTTAGGTGCATTAAAAATTAAATGAGGTCAAAGGTTGGATTATTAAATAATAATCTAAAGGTTGGATTATTTTGAGCGAATGGCCAAAAGGTTGGATTATTAGATATTGGCCTTTAGCCCACCCCAAGAAAATAGAGAAGTAATTTTGTCCAGCATCAAAGAAGGGGAAAGTAAAAGAAAGAGAGAAGAAAGAGAAAGAGCGAAAGAGTGAAAAGAATATGTGATAGGAAGCAGTAGAGAGAGGAAGATAGGTAAAGAAAGAGAGAAAAGAGTAGAAGGTACATGATAAGCGTATAAGAGTAACATAAATTAGTACGAATTGATTATGTGCTCAACTGCTCACTGCATATTGAGTTGAAGGAACTTTGAACTTCCTATCTATTTTTATTTTTAAAATGTGCATTTATACGTTAATAAATTTATTGTACATTAGGATAATGTTACCCAGATTTCGTAATTTTACATGTTTTAATTAACTTTTTATATTATAAAGTAATTTATGATGAATAAACTTCTAAAAGAGTTACAAATTTACCTTTCTACATTATGAACGATTATGTTCTTAAAGATAAAATAAATAACTTATACATTATACTGGGGTAACTTTTAAACATTTTTAAGATAACCTATTGTACACCGACTTTCATTAAGAGTTTGTGAAATTTAGTTTGGAATAGAATGTAATATTACCAATACATACGAAGTATTCAAATTTTCCTATAATAATACTTTTCTGAGTATTGTTCGTAATGCTATCTAGGGAGTATTATAGAACAATCCCAACTATGGCCCCCCTAATAAAAACAGTTCCAACTTCAATTTAATATTGTTCAATTCCAACTTTGGGGGGGTCCTTTACACGTGGTCCAGGTCACAAGTTACCAGCTAAGCCTGTCAAAAAAATTAACCCCTCATTTTCCTTTTTCTTTTCGAATTTTAACATTAAATGGTCTTTCTCTGTCTCTCTCCTCCATCCTTCCTCCTGCCACCCCATCCCCTCCCTCTCCCCTGCCAGTCTGCCACCCCCTCCTCCTGCTACCCCATTTTTCTCACTCACGTCTCACAAATCCAGCAAAAAAGAAACAGAGAGTGAGATAGAGAAAATAAAGAAAAAACCAGTAACAACAAGATTCTGGAGAAATTCTCATCGAACATCAACAACTAATTGAACAACAAGAACAACAGCAGCAGGACGAAGAAGAAGTGATTCTATGGCAACCAAAACGAGAAAGAGCAAACCCAAAAGAGGGTCCCACAAATATGTTTAACTTTTGTTTGATTTGGCAGCCATTAGGAAAGGAAGTTGCTTCTGTAAATTATTTTCTGACGGTAATTTTGCGGCGGCGGCATTCATCGAGGTCGATGAAATCAATTCCCATGGTGGAGGATACGATACAACGGAGAGAAGGGAGGTGGTTGAGGACGGAGGTCCGCGGTTGGTGACAAACATGACGGCGACGGAGAGAAATTCAAGGAGAAAGAGTGGGGAATCTTAGGCTTTGAGGAAGTTGAAGTGGAGAGAGAATTGGGTTTTGTAGAGGAGGTAGATTGGTGGGGGTCGTAAAAGTAAGACTTTTGGGAGATTTTGGGGGTTTGAAATTGGGAGTTGTGAGAAGGTTGTGCCCGCCATAAAACAAGATTAGTAAGACTAAATTTTTAAGATATTGCGGCAGGGGAGAGGTAAGAGAAGGAGGAGGGGGATGGGGTGTTTCGGGGTGGTAGGGGAGGGGGTGGGTTGTGGGGTGGCAGAGGAGGGGGCAGGGGAAGAAGGAAGAACGAGAGAGAAGGAGGAGGATGAAAAAAAAAAATTAAACAAGATTACTTGCTGAAGCAGGTAAGCAACCTGCTGGGACTGCTTTTGTAAAGGATCCCCTAAAGTTGGAACTGAACAATATTAAATTAAAGTTGGGATAGATTTTGTCAAGGTGGCCATAGTTGGGACTGTTATTTTCAATTTTTCCTATGCAATATGGTAATATATACGAAGTATTCAAAATTTTCTATCTGCATCAGCTTGAATTTTGCCAAATATTGTTGGGAAATTCTCATTGGTAACCTTGTAGTATTGGAAATTATATTTGGTAACCAATCTCAAAAGTTTATTCAAAACGTGACCTCTTAGTTAGTATATTGTTACCAGACGTGACATTAATGAGGTTTTCTGTTAAATGTCATCTTTAAACATAATTTTTTTGTCTCACTCCACCCCCACCCCTGCCAACCCTCTGCACCCTCACCATCCTCTGCACCCCCACCATCCCCCGCACCTGCACCCCCCCGCAACCCCCCCAACAACCCCCAGCGCCCTTGCTGCGTTCCCCTCTCCTACCTTCCCCTTCGCATACCCTCTTAACACCAGCGAAACGATGAACCTGCTTCAGAAATCATTCTTCACAAGACCAAAACAATCCAGTTCTTCGATCGTTCTTCAAAACGACAATGGCCTCTTGCCCTCTCCTCGCCATCTGTACTCTCTCTCTCTCTCTCTCTCCATTTTTAGGGTTTCGCTTTCTTCTTTAATTGATGGAGAAGATGGTATGCCGGAGTTGGGTAATCGGTGAAGGTGGAGAAGATGGCAGGGGGTCTGCGAAAATTCCGACCACTTCACCCCACCGCAGACTTACTCACCAACGTTGAGTAACTCACGCTTCATTTCTCACAAAATCAAAATATCTTCTCTTTTCCGGCGAACACAAGTACAAACACAACCACCTCTTCTCTTTCAATCTTCAACTTCAATCAAACCTCCACAATCGAAACAACAAAAAAAAAAAAACGAAATCAAAACCCTAGATCGGAAATTAGAGGAGAGAGAAAGAGAAATCTCGATGAATTTAGGTGAAGAAAGTGATGAAGCAGAGGTTGTTGGTGGAAGTCGTAATGGCGGAGTTGGCGACGAGCCACCGTAAGCAGCACTGATTGTGCGGTAGTAGCAGAGGTGGCCAACAACGAAGAGAGAGAAAGACCAAGCAATTAACCACAGCTAGCACTAAATGGCTAAAAACATGAGATTTAACGGAATAATTAACGTAAAACGTCATTAATGTCACGTTTTGTAAAAAATCAATACTACAAGGTCACGTTCTGGAATAAGGTTTTAAATTGGTTACCAAATACAATTTCCAATACTACAAGGTTACCAATGAGAATTTCCCAATATTGTTTCCTACTTTACCCATTTATTTTTGCGTATTTTCCAATACATTTCTTAGACCTTAAATATCTTTTATTGCACATTACTGAAAATTATAACGATTGAATACTATAAAGTACTCATGGAGACGAATCAAATAAGACCCTACATGACTACATTTTTCTTGTATATTGAGAAAAATTTAAAAGATTATCTCTAGTTGTGAATAGTATTAAGATTCCAAGTGGGTAAAATACAGAGAGAGTACTTGGATTCACCCTTCCCCAAAGGAAAGCGATCAAGATCCGCCATTGCTTGTGTGCCCTTGTCAAACTCCGCGTCAAGTCCAGCTTCTTCAGTTGAGTAACTTCAAGCCCCTCTGATATATGGTTCCTCTCGAGTCAAACGCAAATGGGTACATCTTTATTGCCTACGCGGGATGAGCGCGTATTCGACTACCTCGTTGTAAAGGTTTTGTTTTGAAAATGGTTTTGAAATATAGAAGTCGCCAACAAGTCTTTAAAGGAAGTCTCATAAACCTAATTGGATATTGGAAAATCTTAGGGACAAATTACAGACTTATTTAATGTAGATTTCCTCGTCATGACTTGTAATTGATCAATGAACCAAAGATTGAGTTCGGGGGTGAACGTATATGATCAGGAATCAAATTCGCCCATTGTTGGCCTCTACCTAATACGATTCATGTTCAAGTTTTATGCAAATCAATAACACAGTAATATGTTTATGCAATATAATATTAATCTATGTCGGTTCGTGAAACACGCAAAATACTAATTTTTGGCGACATGTTATTTTAGCAATCAAATCATAGGGAACCTAATCCAATTGTCCAAATTCTCTTAATATAACATTAGATCATTTAGTTAAGTCTTGTGATTAGCAAAAAAAATAAACATGTGCGGCGATGAAAGCATTAAAGCATACATGCATGCATATGAATATGAATAATATAATGAGATATAAAAGATATATATAAAGAAGAGATTTAGCGAAGAATGTACAAGAGACTGTTATTTTCTTTAAGATCTACATCATGAAAAGCAGATTGTTAGTAAAATAAGAATTAAATTGGAATTGACCCTTAGGAATTATACCTTTGTCGCCTGGGTCTTACGTAACGATCCGTAGGACGAGAAATCTTGAAGCTTGGAATATGAAATTGATTAAGTTTGAATGTATTTGAATATAAGTTTGAATGTGTCTTTGTGTATGTAAATGAATGTGAAAGTATTTTGTTAAGTGTATGTCGAAGTCGTAGGAAAGTATGTGTGAAAGTCGTATGTGAAAGCATGAAAATCATCCGTCGAAACAAAGCTATTTATAGGAGAAACGAGATCGGAAATTACGCGGAGGATAAGAAGCAGGGTTGCACTGAGCGCACTTATGGCCATGTGCTTGGAGCATGGGCCTTGTGTTTGGCGCACCATGTTGGCGTCCACACATGCTAGCTTTGCAATCCTGCATTTTGTATACTGCCCCTGTGTTGCGTCAATGCGTCGTAGTGCGCTTGATGCAATGCAGATCTATGTGGTTTTCGTTAGTTTTGAGATTCCTTCTTGTCTTTAATCAAATATTATCTTTTCTAATCCAAAATCAATTATTTTTAGGAATAAAAATCTGATTTTAGAGATCTATATCCTTTAAAAAATAATTATCGAGAATAATTAATAAGAACATTTATTAAAACATAGAATTAACTATCAAGAAAAATTAATTGGGCTTTATGAAAATGGGCTTGAAAATGCAATTAATTATCATGAATAGTTAATTGTGCTTTTAAAAGTGGGCTCAGAAAAAACAAATAAATAGACTTTAGTTTCTTAAAATGCTTTTGGGGCTAAGCTTGTTGAATTGCTCTTCCTTTGAACCGGACCAATTAGGATTTAGGACGATGGTATGTTTCATCATTGGGTACTCAATGAGGAGTAGGGGTGAAAGTTCGGTGTACAGTTTGGATTTAGGCATAATTTAATCCGATTCGAAAAAAATTTGGATTTTAATTTTCCAATTCAAATCCAAATCCAAACCAATTAGAGTTTAAACCAATACAATCCGAATTTTCAGACATTACATTGGATCTAATCCGAATTATCCAATATTTTTTAACTCTATTTTTTTTGATGAAATAAATTTGGTGTGAGCATCAAAATAAAATGTAGTGATCGCTGTAGCACATCAAAAATAGAGAAAGTGGATCTGATCCAAATTATCCAATACCTTTTATCTCAATTTCCACCGCCTTCATTTTGTTTAAAAGATTGAAGTTGTAGCGATAATTGTAGCATATCAAAAATAAACCTAAACTAACCAATAGCAGGCAAGCAAAGGGTCGAACGACAAGGAAGCAGAGCTAAACAGAGATGAAATTTCCAATTACAATGATCTAAACTTAATTTTGTTTTTAAAGTGATTCGAAACTAAGGTCTCAAATCTAAAATGACTAGAAAATCAATAACTCAATTTAACAAAAATAGAATGAAGGAAGTGAATCAAGGATAGAGGAACTAGGGCATTAGGGAAATTCACAATCAAATAATCCAAACATCCAAAATTAAGATGGGGATTTTAACAAGGGGAATAATAATTGAATAAGATCCTTAATTATTCTCTCGAGCTAATTAGGGAAGCCGCAGTCACTCATGACCTATTCTCATGGCATGAGTAACTAATCTAGCAAACACTTAACAAGATGATTAATCAGAAATGCCTATTTTCATGGAGATCTCAATCTAACCACCAAACCTAGTCTACCCATAGCTTCATTTCTCATTCCTTCACTAGGTGTTCCTAAATGCAAGTTAGGTGGTGATCAAAAACCCAACAAAACATACTCACACATCATTTGGGAAACCAACAAAGCTTCAAGAAATCTCATCATCATTACAATGGGGAAAAAGGAGAAAAATGGATTTAATAAACTAAGGAAATATGATCTAATTAAAGCGAAGCATAAAATAAACAAGATTAGAGATAGAGAAAATGAAATACATAAGAACTTACCAACTTTTAATCTTGAATAAAATTTGAAAATGGAGTTCAAACGCTTCAAGCTAAACTTCCTTTCTCCTAGGGGTCTAAGAATTTAAATGGTTAATAAGAAAAATCTCACTTAAAATTAATGTAATAGTGCTTAACCTAAAATGACAAAAGTTGATCTTAAATAGTGCTAAAATAACTAATCGTAATTACAAATAAACCCCCGTACAAAAAAGAGATTAAAAGAGGAACATTTTCGAAAATAGCAGCCCACCCGGCTGGTTGACCGGGCCCGAGCGCTCGAGTTGGACTTGACCCAAACGGGTCAGAGCGGCAGACTTCATGGTGAAGGTGTTTTCGAGGTGACCCTGACAGGTCAGACTACCCGGGCCCTCTGTCAGAGGTGACCCTGACAGGTCAGACTACCCGGGCCCTCTGTCAGAGGTGACCCGGGCGGTTCAGCTTACTCGAGCCTTGGGGCCAACCTCAACTTCACTCTTTTTCCTCTTTTGAGTTCCCTTTTCCTTGACATGCCTCTTTGATTCCCTATGTCCCGGATTGTGCAAGCTCCCTCCGAGCATGCTGCCAAGCCATGAAATAAGACAAAAACACCCAAAGAAAAATCATACAAGGAGGAGAAAGACACAATTTAAGCAATTAGCTAGCTAACAAAACTAAACTAACTCAATAGTTCTAAAATAATAACTTAAACCACTAAAAATTAACAAAATTAACAAAATAAACAAGATATCAAACTCCCCCAAGCTAGACTATTGCTTATCCCAGGATAAGTAGAATGAAACACAAGAGCATGATAATGAAATTTATTTAAAATCATAATCAAGAAGAAGGAAGAAAGGAGAAAGAAAGAATTAACAGTAAGTCATTTTCGGAGCAATCACAATCAGTTTTAGCATAAGTGACAAGCCATTTAAACCTCTAGATCGCTCTAGAGGACGATGTGCTCTCGTGAGGGTTTCCAAGGAGCTGCACCTACAACTCAAAGCTTTAATTCAAACTTTATTCAAAACTTTTATGACTGTGCCCAAGTCAACTAAAAAGGAAATGGTTCACACAAGCAAAGAACAATGAGGAACTTTCAAGACAACTTCCTTCCAAGTGCACTAATGGATTAGGGATAGAGGAAAGAACTATTCAAGATTGCAATACAACACCGCTTTAGGCTTTTTCCGCGCTCATTAGAGACACATCTAGCTATTCAAAAGACATTAGGCTTATCAAGAGTTATAAAATCTCAAAACACTAATCCACCTTATTCCCTAGATACACAATTAGGCCTTACACTCAACTTGAAACCAAAGCAAAAGTAATACTAAGTGTGGGAGGCAACCATAAATTGACCTCTTTTATTGAACATCTTCTATCCTTTTTATGCTTTTCTTTTTTCTTTCATGCGTTTTTTCCCTATTTTTTGGATTTTATTTTTCCTTTAATATGAGATTTTTGCTATACAAAGGTGAAACTAACATTCATTAGAGAGTAATACAGGTACTTGTGGCTTTTATGCCACTTATTACACATAAAGATAAGCAAAAAACTAAGTTTCTTGTACAGTTTTGTTTGGGGACATGAGAAGTATATCTAGAGACACAACTGACCGCAATTTTGAAGCAAAAATATCTAAGCATGAGCAACTTAGTCCAAATATTGATCAATTGACATTAGTCTCATTTAGTAGACTCTAAAGCAATTAATAGTAATAAACTCCTAAATGACCTTAACCCATGCTCACACTCTTCCAAAATAAGCCTCCAAACATATATTCAAAAGTCAAACCAAGGAATCCACATTATATCATCATTTAGCATCTTCATTTGGCAAGGAAACCATACTTTTAGTGTTTTCGTTCAAAAGTGAACACTTCTTTTTATTCGTTTGATTTTCCCAAATATTTTTCATCACTTTTTATTAAAATTTTTGTTTTTCAACATTTTTTTTTGAATTAGAGAAAAAGAAATCAATATTTGAAAGAAAAATAAAATAATAGGAAGAAAAAGAAAGAGAAAAAAATTAGATAAAGAAAGAGAAAAGAAAATGTTTTTGGATTGTGATTTTTTTTGAAATGAAAGAAGTAAAGAAATAAAGTATTGTTTTTTTTATCTTTACAACCTTTTAAAATAACTATTTTTAAAATAACCACCTTATAAGTTCATTTTTTTAAAATAAACACCTTATATGACCTAAATCTTTTTAAATACGTACTAGTTGACAGATTTCGTCCAAGAAATCGTTCTTAAAGAAGGTCTAAACCTTATATACTTTCTAGAGAATAAAGGTGGAGGCGATGGAATTGTTCTTGAACAGTTTTTGAGGACGATTTCCTTGGAATTTTTCAATTGGTAGGTATTTAACAAGACTTAGGTCCTATAGGGTGGTTATTTGAAAAAAATGAACATATAAGGTGGTTATTTTGAAAAACTAAAGGAAGAAAAGAAAAACAAAACGAAACCATGGCTTAACAACATATCAAAAAGCATTGACCCATTAACCAAGCAACAACCACAAACAACAATCAATCAAGCAACAACCAAAATCTTCCTAGCACTTTCCATTATATGCAAAACCACCCAATCATTGAAAATAACCCCAAGCTAAATCAAGCACGGTCCTCAGTGTAACAAGGAGAAATGATAGGGGGAGGGAGAGGAAAAACACACTCGAGGGCTAAGGTCCTCGCCCTTCTCGGGAGGATTAGGAGGTTTCACATAATGGTAGGGGGTGCCAGGTTGGATCATGTTGTTGATATGAAAGTATTGGAGAATAGTGGTAAAACTATCCCGCATCTCTTGTTAGAATGTGTCTTTCTTTGTTCAAAACTACTAAACCGCCTATCTACATGAGCATAAATAGGGGCACTATAGGGAACTTAGGTAGGATGGGGTTGAGGAGGATGGGGGAGGGGCGAATGAAGAAGAGACGTGCTGCCGAAGATCACGCCTTTGGTAAACGCGGATTTTTTGGTCACTCGTCGGGACCCACAAGAGGAGGTAGTTGGGGCACCCGGCTCAATAGCGGTGAGTTCGCTGTTTGGAAGTTGGATGGAATTTGTTTTACCAATTTTCCAAATAAACTAATTTCCGTCCAAAGCAAACTAACGAGCATCCTAAAGGTAGTGTTGGTTGATGAGCTTTGGCCCATGAACTTCGGGAGCCCAAGGGAAGATTTCAAGATGCTCAGCGATGACGGTAATTAAACCGCCGACAAAAGTAGACCCACGACCATGAGTCCTTGGAGTGCCAACCCTTTTGAGATGATGGGAAAACATCAAAGGGATGTTCAGATGAGTAGTTACATCGGTAGGTACCTATGATGCTCATCTTGGACGGACTCACCTTCGAGTTGTCTTTTCTCCCAAAAATGGTATTCCCCAAGAACTTATCGAAATACCGCAGAGCCAGTTAATGGATAAGTGAACCATTTGCATTAGTAGAATTGTAAACGCTTGAACCACTTATCATTGACCAACAACTTGCAAGTTTAAGTATAGAGTTGGGAATGATGCTCGATCTGAGTTTTAATTCAAAAATAATTTCAAAAGCAACTATTTATAATGATCGAGCAACATTCCCAAGCCTAGAATGAAGAACAACATTGGCCACAGTGGTACATGCAAGTGCTTCCTCCCCAACTAACTGAAGGGAGCTCAAAAATTCTAAAGTTAATAACACAAACTAGCTTTTCTCAAATTAAGCGCATTAGTCATTTTATAAGCATCATCCCTAATTCTCCATAAAGCAAGTAAAGTATCATCTACAAATCTAGTTGGTGCAAATTCTTTGAGTTTAATAGCTTGAAATCTATCAAAATCGTCTTTACTACCCAACTGAATGAATGGGAATTCGGGGAAATAAGCCTTGTAACTACTTCCTCCGTATTCCTCGAATTGCTTGCGCTCCCGCCTTCTTTCCTCTGTGCACTCTTTAATTTGGTAGAATTGCTCGTGTTAATATTGGATGCTCTTAAATCTTCAAAGTTCTTCAAAAATGGTCGAGGTGATGAAAAACGAAACTTTTTGTTGTTTTTTTTGTGGTTTATGTTGAAGAATTTGGATGAAGAAGGTGTTTTTTTTTTGTAAAAATATAAGCCCAAAACAGGGCACTCCAACAACAATACACCCTAGAGTGAGCTAGTACAAAACACTAGCATCACAACAGAACAATACTACAAACATCTAAACTTTATACATTTAGGTTTTGAAGCCATCACCTTTCCTCATCAGTCCATTTCACATCTACACACGTCTGGATCCTGCAAAGTACATCCATCTGAATGTCCTTCACAACCAGGTCAGGCCTCCTAACAGCTTCACGCCAAAGAGCATAATTTCTGCATCTCCAAATGTGGTACACAAGGGTAGCTAGAATAGCATAACACACCTTTTGTTTCCTCTTCTGCCTAAATTTTCTTCCCCATCTTTTCCTGCTAGTGTAAAGATGCTCCTGAGTATAATTCTTCAAATCAATCCAACTCATAATGCCCTGCCAGATATTACTACTAACTGGACATCTGAAAAACAAATGAGATCAAGTTTCAGAGTCTTGTCTGCAAAGTAAGCATAGGTCTTCATAACACACACCATCAATCATCAATCTGTCCCTAGTCTTCAGCTTGCCAAGCATCACCATCCAAGCTATAAAAGAGTGTTTGGGTTGATTGGAACTGTTCCAGACCCAATGGTGCCATTCCACTTTCTGTTGTGGACCTTTTAACCAATTATATCCTCCTTTCAAAGTCTATTTTTTTGAACCATCACTAGTGGAAAAACAAGGAAGGGCTGCGGTCAAAACAGCCCTAAGGGCTGCGTTTTTGGCCAGCAGCCCTTTCCATAGCAGCCTTTAGATAGATAAGAAGGGCTGCGGTTTTTAGCTGCAGCCCTTCACAACGAAGGGCAGCGGTTTAGGCCAAAAACGCAGCCCTTATAAGCTTGAAGGGCTGCGTTTTCGGCTTAAACCGCATCCCTTCTCTATGTGAAGGGCTGCGGTTTTAAGCCTAAACCGCAGCCCTATTTAAGTGAAGGGCATCGGTTTAGGCTTAAAACCGCAGCCCCTTCACATTCAATTTTTTTTAAAAAAAAAAAATAGATTGCACCCTCCACCCCCGCCCACCCCCCCCCCCAAAGACACCCCACCCCCTTTCCCACCCAAGCACCCCCACCCCCGCCCACCCCCACGCCATAGCGGTACACCCCACCCCCCGCCCACCCCAAGACCCCCCCATCCCCCGGCCCACCCCGCGCCCCAAAGACACCCCACCCCCGCCCGCCCCAAGACCCCCCCACCCCCGCCATCCCCAAAGACACCCCACCCCCGCCCACCCCAAAGACCCCCAACCCCCGCCCACCCCCCCCTGCCCCCCACCCCCCCCCCCGCCCACCCTAGCACCCCCACCCCCGCCCACTCCCACCGCCCCCGCACACCCCACCCCCCGCCCACCCCAAAGACTCCCTACCCTCGCCATCCCCAAAGACACCACCCCCCGCCCATCCCCGCCCCCCCTCACCCCCACTCCCCGCCCACCCCCTACACTCCCACCCCCACCCCCCCACCCCAGCCCCACACCTCGCCCACCCCTCGCACTCCCCGCCCGCCCTGACCCTACCCCCCACCCCACCCCACCCCCTTTACTCCCCGCACCCCCACCCCACCCCACCCTCCGCCACCTCCTCCACCCATTGCTGCCAGCCACCCCAAAGACCCAACCAGCCCCATAGCCCGACCCAAAGAGCCCACCATGGCAGCCCCCCCCCCACCCCCACCCAAAACCTCCCTTCGACACAAAAAAAAACCGATCAAATTGCAATAATAATATATGACAAGTTTTTGAACGTAATATAATAATTAACTTTAAATATGTATATATTTAATAATGTGAAAAATGTACATAGAATTAATACAAACTAGTAGAAGTATCATAAGCAATCATCGCAAATGTGGGACGCCAACTTATCCCGAACTTCATGTAATTCGTCTGTGGTGAAGGCCCTCAAACGTGGTGTGTTATTCATA
This sequence comes from Beta lomatogona, assembly GCA_947646795.1. Classification (NCBI taxonomy): domain Eukaryota; kingdom Viridiplantae; phylum Streptophyta; class Magnoliopsida; order Caryophyllales; family Amaranthaceae; genus Beta; species Beta lomatogona. The sequence continues at coordinate 31,669 of CANSNZ010000852.1, read as the reverse complement.
TAAACCTTGCAAAACAACCAAGGAATAAACACATAATATAAGAATTCAATCATTTATGTACCGTAGTTAGTAGTTCTAAAAATGACATATACCTTCCCGAAATTCAATCAAAAACAAATGCAAGTCTAAAACTCTACACACTAGTTATATTATACCTTATATTATCATATTGAAAAAGAAAATGGAGTTAAATGAAGCGATAAGTACGAATTAGACGCGAAAAGGCAAAAATTGGCCTAAAATGCCTTTTTCGTTCCCAAAATTCAACCTACAACAATTGCAAACCTAAAAATCTACACAATAGTTACATTATGCCTCATATTATCATGTTAAAAATGAATTTGGGATTGAATGACTCGATAAATACGATTTGGAAGCGTAAAAGGCAAAAATAGGCCTAGAAATGACATTTTCGTTCCCAAATATATGCATGTGCTACTTTGGTTTCTAAACCAATTAATACCTATTACCAATCGATCTAATCTAAACTAACATATACTAATAAGTTACATACCTTTTGAAGATCATCGGCGTTAGTGCACTGGTTGACGATATCGAACATGTACCTTAGCACGTAATAGCCACATGCAAGTCCATCTTCTTGTTGCGGACACTAAATGTTCACCAAAGGATGCATCCAATGACATTCATGTTAATTAGATGTGTAGTATGTGGCTAAAAGTGTTTCTATATAAGGACAAATAAATTAGTCATGTTACCTCGACTGATATCCAAACAGGGAGCTTTTGGTGCTCGAAGTCCTGTTGCACTAATATGCTTCATCACACTACATCAACAACATTATTATAAGATTAGATGTACTAACTGTTTATATATTTAAAGATGATGAATAATGTGTAATATTAATAAGTGCGCATATATTGAGTTTCGATTAGGCTACCTATTTAACAATGATTTGATTAGTAAGGTCCGTGGTGGTTGTCGACGCAAAGAATCAAAGTGGTAGACTTCGTTACGTGACAAACATATCGCAAGCAGTGTCCAATGAGCCCTACAACAAGAAAATATAGTTATTATTAACCGTAGAACAATTAATAGGTCAATTTAAGTATCGAATAATAAAAGTAAAGCGAGTTTAACAAGCATACTTTTCAATATAAGGAACAAAAATGATCTGATGATATCCAAAACGAGATGATGCTTTGAAACTCATGTCGAGATACTCTTTCACTTCGGCTTTGTTTTGTAAGTAATTGTCATCTCGTATTATGTTTGGACATAACCAACCAAACATTGCACTAGATGTTGTAAGCAATTCATTGTATAATAACCTGAGAAATTATATTGATTATATTAAAAGTAAACCAACAATTACTTATTATGGATTTGAAAACTACTTAAGGCATATATATGTATATGTATATTTAATTTATATACTTATGTATTACCTCATGAATGTTTGTATCATGGAAACATTCAACTCTACCCCACATAAGAATTCTTTAATATCAACCTTTGAAATGAATGTCGATGAGTCCTCAAGGTAGTGGAATTGTTGCTCCCCCAAAGCAACCTCAATTGCGCTTTCATCGGGTAAATCGCTAGCGCACTCATGTAACCAAAAGCATGGCGTAGTAAGGCTCCACACCACCTCTGGATCGATAATAAGTGGATTTTTTGTCTTAGAAACATTTCCCGTCACCACATTTCATTCACCTTCATCACGTAAACTTGCTTTCTTATAAGGTGAACATGCCTTCTTTCCCTTCCTGGCATGTGAGTCGGCCTTCCCCCAAACCTAGTATTTAGTTAAAAGTAAAGATATTACTGACTATCATAGGAATTATAAAAGAAAACACGCATATATATATATATGAATGTTAATCATTGTACCTCATCTGAAAATCCCACCAATGCACGCGGCCACATAACATAACTGCCAAGGGCATCATTTAGCAACCCATGCCCACCCTCCCCCGGCCATCCCCCACCCCCTTTCCAAGATCCCCCCCCCTCCCCCACCCCCCTTCCCAAGATCCCCCGCCCTCCCCCACCCCATGCCCAGCCCCTCCCCCCCACCCCATGCCCGGCCTCCCCCGACCCCATCCCCGCCCAAACCCCCCCCTACCCACCCTCCACAAGCCCTCCCCCACCCCCCTACAATCACATTTTACAACACAAAATAGAAGAGAAATTAAATAAAACAAAGAGGAGAGAGAGTGAGAGGGGAATTACCGACAATGCAGTGGTGGTGGTGGTGGTGGCGTCAAGGCGCGCTGAGAGAAGAGAAGAGAAGAAGAAGGAGCTCAGGCAACGCTGAGAGAAGAGAAGAAGAAGTGTGCACCGGCGATGGGACGGCGCTCCGGCGATGTGCCGGTGCTCCGGTGATGGCCGTTAGGGCAGTGCGAGTTAGTGTGAGGGAGAGGAGTGAGTGTGCGAGTGAGTGTGAGGGAGAGGGGTGAGCTGAGTGTGCGAGGGAAATTTGCGAGTGAGTGCTACTGTGTGTTGCGCACAAAACTCACAGGTTGAAATGGGCGGGATAGGAAGGGCTGCGCTTATCCTAGAAAACGCAGCCCTTCGTGTATGAAGGGCTGCGGTTTCTAGGCTAACCGCAGCCCTTCACATAAAGGGCTGCGGTTAGCCTTAAAACCGCAGCCCTTCATACTGCATGAAGGGCTGCGGTTTTAAGTCTAACCGCATCCCTTCACAAAACGGGCTGCGGTTTCCTTGGAAACCGCAGCCCTTCATACAAGAAGGGCTGCGTTTTTAATAAAACGCAGCCCTTCCTTTTTTTTTCCCCTAGTGCATCCAACCTCTGGTTCTTAGTGTATGCACTTCTGAATTTATCCTTCATTCTGCAAATAGACTTCCAAACCCAGATAGCAGAGCCTGAGGTTACATGCTCCCAATAATTTCCCTCTTTAATATAGAAGCAATGCACCGACTTCATCCATAACACATCTTCTTTCTGGGCCATTTGCCACACATACTTGCCAATAGCATAATTACTCCAAGCATACAATCCTGAACTCCTAAACCACCATACACCTTAGGTTTGTAGATTATCTCCCATGCAACAGGAGGACTCCTGTTTAAACTTACTTTCCCTTCCCACGAGAATGCTCTACAAATCTGCATAATTCTCTGAATCACACCCTTAGGAAGAACAAACACTTGAGCCCAATATGAGTGTATACTCATCAGGACTGCATTTATGAGCACAACTCTAGCCGTATAAGAAAGGTGCCTTGTTCTCCAACACATAACTCTCTTCAAAATTCTATCAATTAGGACATGACAATCAGATTTACTAATTTTCTTAGAGGTAATTAGAACCCCAAGATATTTGAATGGAAACATTCCTTTCTTTATTTTGGTAATCTGAAGTATTCTCTGCTGGATGTCTTCTTTCACATTTCCATAATAAATTACTGACTTTTTCGGACTAGCATTGAGCCTAGAGGCTTAAGCAAAGGCTTTTCAGGTTCTCACCAGCTGGACAACTGACTGAACATCTCCTTTGCTAAAGAGCATAAGGTCATCAACAAAGATTAAATGAGTTAATCTAAGCTGTTTACAGTGATAGTGAAAGGAGAACAGATATTTTTTGCACATTTTTTTCATGAGCCTTGTAAAATATTCCATAGCCAACACAAAGAGCAAGGGTGATAGATGATCACACCCTATCTTAACCCTCTCTTCCCTTGTAAAAAACCACAACTATCCTTATTAATGCTTAAAGAAAAAGAAGGACTTGTAATACATTCCATGACCCACCCTACAAACATTTTAGGAAACTTCAACCCTTCTAGCAGCCCCTGAATGAACTCCCAGCTAAGAGAATCATAAGCCTTTCTCAAATCAACCTTTAGAGTGCATCTAGCAGGCTGACTTTTTCTTTTGTAGTGTTTTAGCGTATCTTGACAAATAAGGATATTATGCATAATCCTTCTATTCTCCACAAATGCACTATGAACCTCATCAACAAGGCTAGACAAAACAATATTTAATCTACTACAGATCATTTTTGAGATTATCTTATACAAGACATTACAACAAGCAATAGGACGAAATTGAGTTACATTGCTAGGTTGGTCAATCTTAGGAATAAGACATAAATTAGTAGCATTGATTTGTTTCAACACTTACATCACCTCCAATGCAAGCCCAAGCTTTCTTAAAGAACATGCTACTATAGCCATCTGGACCAGGAGACTTATTATCATTAATATTCCACAAGGCATTTTTCACATCATTAGCATTAAAGCTTTCACAAATCCTCTACTGCTGATTGTCATTCAAGACTAACCCCTCTTGAATAATGGACTTGTTGACCTTGGTTTTAGGAGTGTAAGAAGTACCCAACAACTCTTTATAATATTGAATAAAGGAATCTTCAATATTATTTTTCTTTTCTTGCCAATTCCCATTCATGTCCTGAATTCTACACACCTGATTCTGCAACCTTCTTTTTCTTAAACAAGCATGAAAATATCTACTATTCATGTCCCTACAACTGATCCACTCTTGCTTAACTTTCTGTTTTTCAGAAAACTAAGCCTAGCTTCATACAGCTCCATATACTTCTGTCTAGCTTCAGATTCTTGATGATGAAGACTGGCATTCATAGGCTCATTATGGAGCTGGAGTTGAAATTGCATCAGCCTGTGCATAGCTTCATCAGCAGCTTGTTCAATGTTTGAATATTTCAACTTATTTAAACCTTTAAGCCCTTTCTTCAACAGTTTCAATTTAGACACCACCTGAAACATAGGAACACCTTGGATTCTTTGCTGCCAAGACTCCTGACCTAGAGGCAAAAATTTAGGAGCCTTAGTCCACATATTTACAAACCTGAAGGATTTAGGTTTTTTCACAACATTTTTATCCAACTTAATCACACAAGGATTGTGGTCTGAAATACTTTCAGGCATGAAACAAGCCAAAGCATTACCAAACCCCTCCTCCCACTCTTCATTTGCCAACACTCTATCAATCTTTGAACAAACTCTATTCTCACCCTCCTGATTATTTCTCCAGGTAAAGAAAGGCCCTACTGTACTATGGTCATTGAAACCACAGTCCCTCATACAATTTCTAAAATTCATCACTTCCTCCAGGGTGACTGCAGAACCTAATCTTTCATTTAGGTTCAAGACATTATTAAAGTCCCCCTATTATCCAAGGACCTGTAACACAACTATGCATTCTCTTCAACCCCTTCCATAACCTATCTCTTTCCTTGGTATCATTATATCCATAAATCAAAGTAATACTAAATTTCTTCCCAGTAGCAAGATGGCAAATCTCACTATGAATGAATTGAGCATCACATTCAACTATATTTACATCAAATTTGTAGGAATTCAGATCATCCATATCCTACCACATCTATGACTTTGATAATTTATGACAATACTCCAGCTATCACATACACCTTTATAAACTGTAGGAAAATTATACATTTTCACTCGAGTTTCTAAAAGGCCACAAAGTCCCACATTATTATGATTGAGAAACATTTTCACATCAGTATGTTTCAGGGGACTATTGATCCCTCTACCATTCCAGAAGCCCAGATTATCCATGGGGAGGAATAAAAACCCCCTCTACATGAATTGTACCCAGCCCCCCTCTTGGGTCAGCTATACTATGACCATCTGCATCAACATCTGCCTTGTCAATTCTCCATGTATCAACACCTTCATTCTCACTTGGGCCTTCATCAATGGTAGCAAGAGTACTATTAATCTTATTACTCATCTGCCCCACATTCTTCTTCTGTGTATGCTGCACATTCTACTCTATAGTCTGCTCCATATTCTGCGCAACAACCTGCTTCTTAATACCTTCCATACCCACACTTTTATTATGCTTCATTTTTTTCACACAGATTTGCTTAGGCTTGATCTTTTGTGCTGCAACCTCAAACCTCTTCTGCCTACACTCTTCCATAGTATGCCCTATCACCTTATAGTCAGAGCAAAAGATAGGTTTACACTCATAAACCACATATTGATTTGTTATAATGCCTTTCTCATTCACAAATATAATCTCCTTTGGAAATTCCTGATCAAGTTTAACTTCCACTAGCACTCTTGCATACTCCAATATATATTTCTGAGCTGTGGCTCTGTCTGTTCTAATAGGAGTACCAACCTTGCTAGCTAATTTCTTCAGTGTTTGCTGTCCCCAATACTTCAAGGCTAAGTTAGGAAATTTCACTTATGTAGGAACCACCTTGACATCTTCTTCTCTAAGATTCAAATCAGGTGTCCATTACTACATTATAACTGGTTTCCTATCATATAAGATAGGACCAGCTTCCATTGCCTTCACCTTTTCCTCATTTGTTCTGAATCTGACCACAAACACCCCATTTTCCATCATAGCTACCTTTTCTACTCCAAATTTACCCCAAACCCTCCGGATAAATCCATCAACAATTCTAAATGGAGGTTTAACCCCAAGAATATAACATACAACTGCAGATTGCCAGTATTCAATTTCAGGTTGAATTTCTTCTTCAGTAATTCTTAGAATATCATCATCATCCACTTCAGTTCTCTTAACATTCTCACCAATAGTTAAATCAACACCTTCCTCCCAAATATGAGCAAAAAGAGATTTACTCCATGTATTAGGATTACCTGGATGACTAATTAACTGTTGCATTGGATGAGGTGAAGGATTAACCATTCCAGTTCCCGACGGTCTGAGAGGCGTTCTCACAGAAGCAACCCAGTTCTCTATACGACGCCTTGCAACTTCAATGTTCTCTTGATCATGATTCTATAATTCCATATCAAGAGAAGCTTGTGAACCTTCCTCATCAACATCCTCCTCAGAAGTCCAGCTCAACGCTGAAAGATCTTTTATGTTGTCAATATTTTTCTACTTTCTCGCATCTCCTGATGGGGGAATACTCTTATTCTTAGATTCTGGATTCGCTTTCTTGCTAGTTTGATGAGTCTTCTTACTACTGTTACCCTTCTTAGAACCAGTTACCATGGCTCCAGCAACAAGCTGAGGTTCAAAGGAACTGTAATGTAGTATTTTCAAAAAGCTAGATAGAGGGAGGAGTTTCTATCTAACGCTCATCTTTTTCCAATCGTATAACCAAGTATACGAAGAGGAAGGTGTTGAGAATATTTTGTGAAGGGAAACGAATGGAAATGGTCGATTTATAAAGAATTGGGTAAAATTTGAGGAGAGAGAAAATGAGGAGGTAAGAGTGAAAAATATGGGGTTTTAAGGATGAAAAATTTGAAAAATTGTGTGGGAAAGTGGAGAAAGATGAAAATTTGTGAAGGATTTGAAGTTTTATAATGGAGATTTGAGGGGCTTAGGTGAATTTGGAGGAAGTTAGGGTTCGAGTGTTTTTTAGAGTTGAGAGAATTGGGGGTTTGAAGAAGATGAGAGAAATGAGACGTATGACAAAAAAGGAGAGCCATATTTTTATACAAACTGTCGTACTAACTCGGGCGGGTGAACAAGACCCGAGCGTTCGGGTGAATAACATCCCGGGTGGGTCGAGTTACTAACCTGAATTTTTGAGCTTCCCTTCGAAAACGACTCGGGCGAGTCATCTTCACCCAAGCCCTCGGGTCAGAATCAAGCCGGGCGGATCGTCTCCCAATCTGGGCAGGTCAGACTGGCATAACCACTGTTTTGCGCTTGAAAATTCAATCCGGGGTATTTTACATTATTTCTTCATATTTGGACTTCTATTAATATGAAGTTTCTTTCTTTACTACACCTCCGGTTAATCTTCCCGGGATCTCGAATAGCTCTTAAATCCATCTTTTTGCTCTCTATTGCACTTTCTTTTTGCTACAAATGACACCAAACATTCCTATGCATACGTAAATCACAACAATCACCACAACAAAAATCTCATAAGTCATATGAATAGATGAAAAACCATTATTCCAAAAATAAGATAAAATAAGATAAAAGAAAAGAAATCAAGTTGGAGACACATAATCCGTGTCGCCCCATTTAACACCCAAAAATTAAACATATAATCATCCTAATTGGTCCTGTCCAAAGGAAGATCAATACAACAAGCTAAGCCCAAAATCATTTTAAGAACATAAAGTCCATATATATATCCCAGTTTCAAAAGCCTAATTAATTATTCATGATAATTAATTGCATTTCTAAAGCTCATTTTCGAAAAGCTAAATTAATTATTTATGATAATTAATTGTATTTTAAATAAATATTAATTATTCCTGATAATTAGTTGTGTTTTTAATAAATATTTTCTAAATTCAAAGATATTATGAAAATCATATTTTTTTTCCTTTAAAATAACTGATGTTCGAATCCCAAAGATATTGTTTTTTTATAAAAAGGAATATTTTAACAAAAAAGATCCCATCAGATCAGCGGTTGTGTGACGCTAAACAAGATGTGTCAAGCGCTAGAATGCACGCGCAACATCGTGATAGTCACCGAAACACAGTAACACAGAAGCACCTTTGCTGACGCAGGAAGCCTGCACTAGGTGTAGGTGAAGTACGCATCACGCATTCCCGTGCGCGAAGCGCACGCTCCATGCACCAAGCGCACCACAATTTTCTATCTTCCGCATGATTTTCGTAATCGGTTTCCCTATAAATAGTATCGTGTTCTGCTCAATTTTGCACACTTTCATATAATTGAACACACTTTCCTACCACATCATGCTACCAAATACCTCTCAAAAACTCTCTCTACAATACTCCAAATACATCAAACACTCAAACTTCATTAATTTCATATTTCAAGCTTTAAGATAGCTCCTCCCGCGGATTGTTACACAAGACCCAGGCGACAAAGGTGTACTTCCTGAGGGTCTATTCCAATTTAATTCTTATATATTTTGCTAACATGTTACTTTTCATGATGTAGATCTTAAAAGAATTCATGCTCTTGTACACTATCCTATAAATCTCTAGTCTTTTTTTTTCTATATACTATATAGTTCATATGCATGCCAACATGTTTATCGCTTTCATCACCGCACATGTTTAATTTTGCCAAAAAAGACCTAAATTAATGATGCAGTATTAAATTCAAATAATTTGGACAACCTGTTAGGTTCCTAGTAATTTTTATTGCTTAAATAACATATCACCAAAAAATTAATCTTTTGTATTTTATGAATCGACCTAGATTAATTTTTAAGAATGCTTAAAAAGCTTGCTTGGTTGTTTATTTGCATAAAACTAGATCTATGAATCGTATTAAGTAAAGACAGGCAATGGGCTAATTTGATTCCTGATTATATTCGTACCATCACCCCCGAACTCAATCTTTTGTTCTTTGAACAATTATAAAGTCATGACGGGTAAATTTACAATGAATAAGTTCCTAAGATATCCCTATGGTTTCCTAAATATTGAATTAGGTTTAAGAGTCTTCCTTAAAGACTTGTTGACGACTTCTCTTTTACAAAACGAATATCAAAACAAAAACCTTAACAATGAGGTAGTCAAATCCACGCTCATCCAACGTAGGCAATAAAAATATGTCTACAATTTGGTGACTTCACAAGGGAGGATTCAAACTTTAATTTTTGATGACTGGTTGAAACTGAAAAAAATGTGATTCATACTATTTTCATGCCTTTAAATAACATTATATTTTTCCATATGAATGGATATTCTTCAGAGCTACTATAAGTTCTATTTCCTTGCATCATTAGCGCATGTTTTATGCATGAGGCAACCCATGTGGTTAGCGCTTTGTCCCTCCAAAAAACTTACTAAGCGATAGTGTTGGATCATAGTCATAAGCAAACCTATCCAACCACAACATTGCTCTCTTGTTCCTGACTTGAGACTGGATTTCTTGCTATACGTGGCGATCTTTTTCAGCAAAGACATGAAGTGTTGGGTGAATCTCTTAATCATGGACCCTTCTAAGCCTAAACCTTAACCTGACCATAGTATCAAACATAGATCTTAACTTTAGGTCGGAACTGCATACTATTTCTTTCCTATTTGACATTGTTGATTGATTGTTTGGTATGTTCAACATGCTTTCCCCTCGTATTACCCTTGAATCAGGCTAGAATATAAAAAACGACCAACAAAATGTCGAAACGAAAAAAACCACTGCGCGAAGGCCATGCACCAAACGAATGAATTATGCGTTATACGCAAGAAGCGTGCGCCTGGCACATCATCTTCCGTGGCGCACAAGTTTTTTGCACTAGGCGCAAGTTTCTTGCATGGCACGTAAGCCCTTTGCGTGTGGCGCAAGCTACACATTGTTTCCACGGTTCAAATTCGATGGTTAATTTCCCGGTTTTCGAACCATCTTTGCATTATCACCCATGATCACTTTTGGGTCATCATTCTTCAAACAAAACTCACCTAATCAAATATGAAAATCGATCTAGACAAGTGGTCATGATAGAGTTTTGAGTCAGCATGCATCTCATCCTTTCCCATCTTATTCCTTGAATCTAACCTATCTTTTTAGCACATTTATCCTATCCTATCCTATCTTTTTCAAAACAATAATAATATATTTTTCAAAATTAACCCCATATCCTCTTCAATTCTATCTTTTACAAAAACACTTATTTATCATCATCCTACCACACGTTAAAAAACAATCTTTTTCAAAATTATCATCATCTTTTCCAATAAAAGATAAAAATAAAGGGGTCCTTTTAAAAAAACTAAAAAATAAAATTTGAAATTTTAAACACATTCCATTCCAATCAACCAAGTCCAAACAACTCGGTCCAATCATCCCAATTCAAGTTCATTTGCATTCATCTTAAGCCCATTTAAATTTGAGTCCATACATTCATATTAGGTCCCTTATATCATAGCCATGCATTCATTTTGGTCCCATAAAAGTCGTGTTCATGTCAAAATTTAGGCCCATTTGCATCTTTATGTGAACCCTAGTTTATGTCAAGCCCGTGCAAGCTCAATCTAATCATAGTACACTCCAACATCTTGTTTGCTACTCTAAGCCTATATAAGCCAAATTCAACTCCTAGGTCTAGTTTGCATCTCTATTTAATCCCTAGTCAATTCCAATTTCAAGCCCATATAGAACGAAGTCCAAACTCTAAAACCTCTCAATCTTTCAGTGTAGCCTGCTTACTTTCCATGTAGGTTCAAAGTCTAACCCTACCTAACACCCCAATCTTCAATCTAGCCTGCTTATTCTAAATGTAAGCTCAAAGTCTAGTCTTCCTTATTGTCTCGCTTGCTGATTTTAAAGAAAAGTTCATAGTCTAGTCACCCTTAAGTATAGCTTGCGTATTATAAATGTAAGTTAAAAATCTAGTCTTCCTTATTGTCTAGCATGGTTATTCTAAATATAAGTTCAAAGTCTACTCACCCTTTAGTCTAGCTTTTTTATTCTAAATATAAGTTCGAAGCCTAGTCTTCCTTATTGTCTAGCCTACTTATTCTAAATATAAGTCTAAAGTCTAGTCACCCTTATGTCTAGCTTGCTTATGCTAAATGTAAGTCCAAAGTCTAGTCTTCCTTATAATCTAGCCTGCTTATTCTAAATATAAGTTCAAAGTCTAGACACCGTTAAGTCTAGCCTTCTTATTCTAAATGTAAGTTCAAAGTCTAGTCTTCCCTATTATCTAGTTTGCTTATTTTTCTTGTAAGTTCAAAGCTTGTATTACTTAAGTCCATAAAGGCACAATTTTTTAGACTAGTCTGCTTAGTCTACAGGTAAATTCAAGTTTGGTTCTCCTAAAGGTCCAGTCGTTGAGTCTAGTCTGCTTAAACAGTCCAATCCATGTCTGCATATGCATATAGTTGGCCCATGTGTCCATCATGGTCAAACCCATACTATTCCGAAACCCGTATCATTTTTAAATCCTCCATCTTAAATCATTTCTTGTTTGCAAAACACTTCTAAAAACTTACAAGTGAGATCCATTCAATTTATGTTTAGGACCGGTCGAGAAAACTACAGCTTGGGAACACCCTATAGAGAGAAAAAAGTTCAACTCATTCTAAGGCTCATTAAACGAACTATATATATCACCAACCTGACTTCACTTAGAGTTGTGAGATTACTTTTGCTCGCCTTTACAATAGAGGCGCGATCACTTCTATCGGGCCTACTCCGGACCCTACACTTGAAAAAAAAAATCAAAAAAGGTGAAACCTAAACTTCTACTACAAATACCATCACTCCACTGCAAAACATGGTCGATGACGGTAGGTTTCTAGTACCTCCTACTACGAAATTCAGCATCACCAACAAGCCCTTAGGCAATGTGTCCCCAATTAAAAATGGCTTAGTCTTTTATTTTCGGTTTTCTGGGTTGAGTATGAGAGTCCTTACCCTAAGCCATTTTTGTCTTTTCCCATTGAATCAATGTCACTCTAGGACTTCAATTATTAATGCATTTCCATTTTCATGAATAACATTATATTTGTTTTTATTTTCATTGGCCTTGCGCAATCTTTATGCTTTGAACTCAATGATGAAACCCAAATCTAATTGTCTTTCAAGACCTTGATTAATACAAAAAATAAGAATAAAAAAATCAAAAAATGGACATATTTTGGAATATGAGTCATTTCCCTACATCTTCCCTCCATCATTCCAAAAAACCATTACATCCATAAACCATCCTCATGCAACCCAAAAAAAAAATCCATTAAGATATCGCCTCAATAATCGTTATACCAAATACCCTTCAAATCAAAGTTGCACAAATAGCCCTCAAACCTTCCATATTCCTAAAATATTAAAACTTGTGTACAAGCCGCATTACATTAAAAATCAATGCCGAGACAAAATCAAAAGAACGAAAATTTCAAAGTGCAAAAAAAAAAGTAAAAGCAAAAGAAAAAACACAAAACAAAATGCAAAAAGAAAAAAAAAGAGCCGAAGGCAAAAAAGTCAAGCTAAGGGGATTGCACACAAGTTCTACCCCTCATTTCAAACCTTACAGTCCATCAAAGTACCTTAAAACCCATAAAAGCCATAAACCTTACCTCAGCCCATAAACCATAATACTTACCTTGGCTCATCTAATTAAACCTTTAAAACCTCAAACCCTTTTAACCCTCATATCAATCCTAAATCCTTATTCACGGTATTTCCAGGCCCGCTAGGTTGAAAACCCGAAAGGGCAACCTAAGAAAAAGTTAGGGCACAAAAAAAGAAAAATTCAGATCAAGAACTACGAATAGTCTGATTCCGCAAGGATACGTAGTAAACCTCATCTTGAGGTCCGACCCCTTTGCTTAAAATAAGTTAATCAAGGTATCATGACTTGACTTTCTAGAATTCAGAAGCATGCTCTTTTTGGATCCTGAATTAGATTCGAGTTTGAACCTAGCCACGTCAAAGCCTTTTTCCACCCAAATCTATTTGAGTCACAACATTAAACCTTTTATTTTTTGAATCCAAACTTTCCTCGTCCCTGAAGGACTCTCAGATACTTTCATTGTCTCTTGCTATATATGACTTTACCTAAATTGACTCCTAATGAAGAAACTTCAAATACTCCCGAGTGTCATTCGAGTCAATAGCTCTGTATGCACAATTTAAATCAAGTACCTTCCGATCTAGGCTCAGAATGCCTAATTCAAGATAAGCTTTCCCAAACCGGGGCTTCCAATATTTGTGGTGGTTCCTCTAAATCAAACTCTCGAAATGTTGTAATATGCGGATCTCACTTGCGGACCCCGATTTTTATCAAAATAATTTTCGAAAATCGATCTATCTCTAAAAATCCAGTTCTTTAAGCTTTGTATTATCCTGACCCTGCATAGTGTAGGCGTGTTTTTTATTGCCTACACATGATGAGTGCCAATTTGACTACCTCATTGTAAAGGGTTTTGTTTTAAAATACATTTTGAAAAAGAAGTCGCCGACAGGTCTTTAGAGGAAGACTCATAAACCTAATTGGATATTGGAAATCATCTTAGAGACTATTAATGTAGACTTTCCCGTCATGACTCCGTAATTGTTCTATGAACCAAAGATTGAGTATGTGGGTGAGGGTACGAATCTAATGAGAAATCAAATTCGCCCCTTGTTGGCCTCAACTTAATACGATTCTTCTCTAGGTTTATGCGAATAAACAACCAAGCAATATGTTCATGCAATCTGAAAATTAATCTATGTTGGTTCACTAAACACGCAAATTACTAATTTTTGGTGATATGTTATGTAAATAATCAAATTATAGGGAACCGAATCCAATAGTCCAAATTATTTGAATTTAACATCGGAACATTTATTTAGGTTTTTGATTAGAAGAAATAAGCATGTGCGGTGATGTAATCGTTACAACATACAACATGCATATGAAAATATTAATATATAGGAAAGATATATGAAAAGAAATAGTAGAGTTTAGAGAAGAATATCATCAAACAGCAGCAAGCATCGAGGAACCTGGTTGTGCAGCAACCTTATTGGATATCAATGTCTGGTAATACATTTTTTTACTTTATGCAAAGTAAAAAAAGAGAACAACATAAGTTAAAATAAGAAAAGAAAATAAACAATTAAAAAGTGCATGGATTGGCTCCAAAGTAGCGCTTGTTTATAGTCAATTGTCATCATGTTCCCTTTATACTAGGGATCTTCCAAGGAGTAAGTCACTCCTTTAGGCACCACTTCACCTCAAAAATACAGTTCAAGATGTTGCCCATTTACTTTAGAAGTCTCACTCTGACCTTATAACTCAACAGTTTCATAAGGATAGACTTTAACAATAATGAAAGGACCACACCATCGAGACTTTAACTTACCAGGAAAAAGTTTAAGACATTGGTTAAAAAGTAAAACTTGTTGACCCTCTTGAAATTCCTTATGCTTAAGATGTTTGTCATGCCAAAGTTTTGTTTTCTCTTTATAGATCTTAGCATTTCCATAAGTATATAGTCTGAACTCCTCAAGTTCACTTAACTGCAGTAATTTATTAGCCCTATCAACTTTAAGGTCCATATTTGACTCTCTAATAGCCCAATAAGCCTTGTGTTCTACTTCTACAGGGAGATGACATGATTTTTCGTGCACTGGCCTATAACGAGACATGCCTAAAGGTGTCTGAAAGGTTGTCGTATAAGACTAAAGAAAAGCGTCTATCTTACTAGACCAATCCATCCTAGAGTCGTTGACTATTTTATCAAGAATTTGCTTTAACTCCCTATTAGCAAGTTATACCTCACCATTTGTTTTTGGGAGTGATAAGCTAGCTACTTTATGAGTTACCCCGTATTTTCTCAAAGGATTATCATGCAGCTTATACAGAAATGAGGGCCTCCATCACTTAATATTGCTCAAGGAACACCAGATCTAGAAATATATTCTTTTTGATAAATTTCATAACAACCTTTGAATCATCAATTTGAGTAGCTATAGCTTCAACCCACTTAGATACATAGTCTACGATTATTAAGATGTATTTGTTGTTAAGCAAAGGAGGAAAAATAACCCATAAAATTGATCCCCAAAGTTCAAATAATTCAACTTCAATAATAATATTCATATGCATTTCATATCTCTTCGATATATTACCAACTCTTTGACATGTATCACATTTAGTAACAAAATTGCTTGCATATTTATACATAGTAGGCCAATAAGAACCAGATTGTCAAGCTTTTGCTACCGTCTTGTTAATGCTAAAATGACCACCACACTCTGAGAATGGCAATGAAGCAATATTCTTTCTATATCTTCTTCGAGAACACAATGCCTGATTATACCATCAGCACGAAACTTATATAATCAAGGTTCTTCCAAATAATAATGCCTAACATCCCAGAAAATTTATTTTTATGTTGATAACTAAAATCAAGGGGAATAATACCACTCACCAAATAGATTACAAAATCAGCGTATTAGGAAGAAAGGTTAGAAACTGTCAGCAAACGCTCATCAGGGAATCTATCGTTAATGGAAATTTCATTATTTTTTTTCTTAAATGTACAGTCTAGATAAGTGGTCTGCCACTAAATTCTCAAATCCTTTTTTATCTTTAATTTCTAAATCAGATTCTTATAGTAAAAGGATCCAACGAATAAGTCTAGGTTTAGCATCCTTTTTGTCTAACAAGTATTTTAAGGCATAGTGATCTTTTTATCCATAGCAAAACCACAACAAGTAATTCTTTTTCAGTAGTTGCGTAACTTAATTGTGCATCTGTAAGCATTTTACTAGCATCATAAATCACATGCAACTTTTTGTCTTTTCTTTGTCCTAAAATTGCACCAAGAGCATAATCGCTCGCGTGACACATCAATTCGAAAGGTAAAGATCAATTGGGAGGTGTCGACTATAGGTGCTGAAATCAATTCTTGTTTTAACTTATTGAAAGTATCTAGACAATCGACATTAAAAATCAAAGGGAGTGTCTTTATTCAATAAATCACATACGGGTTTAGAAATTTTAGAAAATTCTTTAATAAAACATTTATATATAGAAACCTGATGTCCGAGGAAACTTCGAATTCCCTTAACATTAATAGGCAGAGGATTTTCAATTACTTCTATTTTAGCAAGATCCACCTCAACACCACTCTTTAAATTTTATGCCCATGTATAATCCCCTATGGTACCATTAAATGACACTTCTCCCAGTTTCAAACTAAATCAGTTTCCTCACAATGTTGTAGTATGAGAGAATGATCAGCTAAGCAATTATCAAATGAAGATCAAAAAACAAAAAAGTCATCCATAAATACTTCCATATAACTTTCTCAATATAATATGAAAATATAGTCATGATAGGCTATCGTACACCAAATCAAAAATAAACTCCTAACAAAACCTCCTAATAACATAGTAGGGTAAGTAGGGTCGATCCACATAGGGACCGTTGTTTTAAGCTAACTTCTAAAGTATGGAGAAACTAAACATGATCACAAATAAAAGATTGAAAGGTTTAAACTAATAAATAAAGAAGATCAAACTAAAAATATATATAAAGAAAATCAAACAAAAAAGTCTAGGGTAATGGTTCACCATGTTTATGTTTATAATCTATCCAAATATCATCAATAGTTCAATGAATCAGATATCTAGAGAACTAGTTAACACTACGGTCGGGTCTTAACGCTCTCAAATTAACATATTAAGTACTGTCGCTAACATAATCAAATATGCTAATAATTATAGGTAAGCATGTAAGGAGTACTATCTCTCAATATATGACTCGTTATTAGCAAAATTTAATCAGACAATTGATCATATTGCAAGATTAACAAAATAAACCAAATCAATTCGAAAAATCAATGACTAATGAGACCATCAATAACATCAATCAAGATTCATAGCATATAAACATAGATTCCCAACCCTAGAAATAAAAAAAACAACTCAATCATGAAATAAATAATAAAAGCTAAATCTACAAAGGAAAAGATCATTAAAGAAATCAATGAAATAAATAGATAGAACTCATAAAAATAAACTAATAGAAAAACTAGGGTTTGCAACGAAAAAGCTACAGAGAAAAAGAAGAAAACTAAAACTATGAATAAAAATAATGAGAAAGTGGAGTTCTTCACAAGGAGTGATTCCTCATATAAATAAGACTAAATAACCGAATATAACTAGAAAAGTAAGTTACAAGATATGACAAGTCGAGTAACCATTAAATAGGGAGAATTAACTAATTCGTGCGTACGATAACAGATTCCTGAAGCAACAGTACTTCCGAAAGGCATAACTCCTTGACTAAAAGTCTCCTTAGGGCATGCCTCCCGTCGTTGGAAATCTCTTTAAGTCTAGTTTCAAAATACACTAGAATAATTCAATTCTCCGAAGCACATCAAAAACTATGATAAAAAGGTAGTACAATTTTTTTGGTTTCACGTAAAATCCCCCTTCTAGTGAGCGGTACAAACTGTGCAACATACTAAGAACACTATGGGGTCCACAAAAAGCAATAAAGGATATAATATCCTTTGGTTATGTCGTCAGAGAATACAAAGCTGAAATGTAGCAGGTGCATTACATAACCCAAAAGGCATTCAACGAAATGCATGAGTACCACAAGGACATATAAATGTGGTTTTCTCTTGATCTTCAGAGGCAAAGTGAATTTGATGGAAACCATAGTACCCATCAAGGAAACAATAATATTCAAATCATGCAACTCTTTGTAACATTTGATCTAAGAAAGATAGAGGAAATTGATCTTTATTAGTGGCAATATTAAGTTTTCTATACTCAATGCAAACTCTCCAACTAGTGACTGTTCTAGTGGGAATTAGTTCATTGTTATCATTAGGTACTACTATGATTCCACCCTTTTAGGTACAACCTAAACCATATTAATCCACGGACTACCATATATAGGATATATAATTCCAGCATCTAACAATTTCAAAATTTCTTTCTTAACTATTTCTTGCATATTAGGATTTATGCGTCTTTGATTTTGGACAGTAGGTTTATAATTGTCTTCCATTAATATCTTATGCGTACATATAGAAGCGTTGATCCCTTCAAATCAGAAATAGTCCAATCCCATTGATTGCTTTCTTTCCCATAACACACACAACAATTTTTCTAATTGTTCAACAGATAATGAAGCACTTACAAGTGTCGTTTTCACTGAGGAAAGCATATATATTTCAGATGTGATGGAAGGGGTTTTAACTCTAAAGTAGGTGCTTGCACATAGGAAGGAAGAGCAAGAGGATTACCTTTCTCGAGTTTCTCAAAATAGTTACCTCATTTCTTTCACACTAGTTGTTGGCCGGCGCGCAATGCGCACCGTCCCCCAAGGTAGAAAAAATTGAAAAAAACAATGGTGTAACTATTTGAACCAAATCATTGTTGTTATCATTTATAATGTATTTGCGATATTCGAATTAAGTTTAATGTAATTAGTATATTTAATGTCAAGCTACGCGCTAAGTTATTTGATGCTCTTTCGCTAAGAAAAAAATATTTGATGCTTTATAATCACAATTTTGGTCTATAGTTATTTGAAGATAACAAAAATGATTGCGACAACAATCGAATTAGAGAAAAAAAAGGCATCTAAACATGGTAGATAAGAACATAATCTAAGTAGATTAACATATACTCCTCTTAGCTAGTAACATGGAGTATGTATATTGTTGAGTTACAAAATACAACAAGAGTCTTTGCTAGGAACAAGGAGTCATGCGAGCCTTTATGTTCATCTAAAACGCCCTTGGATCATTGCTACATAGAAGTATATTACAACTTAACCATGCCTAGTAGCAAAACACATTAGTAGCAAAAGATGTTAGGTCGATTGTGAGTGAAGGTTCTCTCCATCCGACTATGAGAATGGTTGTATATTACTTAAGCAAAACACATTAGTAGCATGGAACGGGAAAGCTTGGCCGCAGTGATCAAGCCATTGTCGTCCCTTGGATCCTTACCAAACATACATCTTGTCCTATACCAGAGAGATACAAATCACCAATTAGAAGTTTAAATATACCTTTAAAAAAATTAGAAGTCTAAATATTGTGAGAGAATGAAGGGAAGTATAATACACACCAAAACCAAAAGCAACAATTAAAGGAGAGTAAAGAAAAGTATAAGTAATGATAATGGGTAGGCCTATGGAACCGTAAACTTATAGATATAAACGGTTCTTCAAAAATAGTTGAGGCAAGAGAAAAATAATTCCTTAACAATCAAAAAAGTTTTTTGTAACATCATATTCTCTCCTTCTTTAACATATCAAGCTTCAAGCCTATATATGCCTGCACAAAGGCTCGAAATTTTGCCCATAAGTAAAGCTGGCATAAATTTTTCCCTCTAGGTTTTCCTTGGGAGGGGTGAGTCTAGACGGCGCTCTAGGGTTCCTGTCTCTGTGTAGACGCAATACTCAAGGCTTTCTTGGGATTATTGCTGTCACAGATTATTTTAGCAATATGGATTCTTTGAGTAATGACCCTAATAATAAAAATAGTATAAATAATAGTAGTATTGGAGAAGAGGAGATTGAGTGGCAGTTTGATGACGTGAACGAAGAGGAAAAAACTTCGCTTGTGATCATCGGCAAAGTGTGGACGAGTAGAACGGTGAACTCGAATGCTTTAATAGAGACCCTTACAAAAATATGGCAACCGAAGCATGGGTTAGAGGCTCGTCGGATTGACAATAATATGTTCTCTTTCCAGTTCTTTCATTGGAGGGATAAGGCTAGAGTTGTTGACGGGCAACCTTGGCATTTTGATAGGCATGCCATATGCCTTAGCGACATTCAAGAGGATGGAAAGCCGTCGGAGTTGCAATTGCATTCTCTCCCGTTTTGGGTAAGATTCTACAACTTACCCTTCAAGGGCAGGGGGCATGACGGAAATATTAAGATGATAGCAAACAAACTGGGGGCTTTAGTTAAGATTGATAAATCAAATGCGATGGAAATTGATCGATACATTCGAGTAAATGTTGTGATTGATATCCGAAACCCCTTAAAGGAGTTTGTGAATCTTAAAATAAGGGGAGGTGAAGTTAGTAAGGTCCATGTAAAATATGAAAGACTTCCACTGTTTTGCTATATTTGTGGGAGAATAGGGCACGGTGACAAGGACTGTGACGAGATAACTGGGGAAAAAACACCGGAAAAGAGATATGGGGGGCACCTTCGAGCCTCACCATGGAAACCAGCTTTCATAAAGAGAAGTGAGGTTAGTGGTGACAAGAGTGGTGTGGCAAAGAGACTTTTCTTTCCCAAACCGGAAGAACAAGAATCGGAGGCGCAAAAATCGAGGGTGGATGGAGTTATACAGGCAGTGGAGGTTGTGATGTTGCGGGAGAAGGAAGATTTAGACGAGGGGAGTAGGAAGCGGGGGATGAGAAGGGTAGCGGGGGAGGAGAATGGAGGGTCCACTGCAACAGATGCTTATAAGGGAAAGGGCCCATGATAGGGGTGATGACAGAGCTGTGGAACCGGAAGTGGCAAGGGTGCAACAGATTATGCGGAAGTGGCTTAGGATCAATAGACCAATTGGGGTGGGGGAAGATAATACTGAGCTTTTAAACGGTGGGAAAAGACCTAGGGATGAAGGAGGGGGACTGTAGGATATGAAGATGAAGGGTTGGAAGTGGGGAGCATAAAGAAGCGTGGTGAGGAGTTGGAATATGAAATAGAGAATATGGATGCTTGATGATCGGGTGGTGGGCCCCACTCAATGGGCTCTCGGTGGTCAATGTTGAAAATCCTTTGTTGGAATTGCGGAGGCTTGGGGAGCCCTCGTGCAATCAATGCACTTCGAAGACTCATTATTTTAGAAGCTCCTCAATTGGTGTTTTTATACGAAACAAAAACGAAAAAGCATGGGAAATGGATACGGTGAAAAAAAAGGTTCGAATGGAGGATGGAGTAGTTGTTAGGCGTGAAGGGGAGGGAGAAAAAGGAAGGGGGGGCTTGCGTTGATGTGGAATAGGGATCTAGAAGTAAGTGTGCAGTCTTTCTCGTCTAACCATATAGATGTGCATATATGCCGAGACGGATTGGCAGTGTGGAGATTTTCGGGGATTTATGGTTTTCTGGAAGAGGTTAATAAGCCTAAGACTGGGGAGCTGATGAAAAGTTTGTATTGTGAGAGTTCGTTACCTTGGGTATGTGGGGGCGATCTAAATCTTATGTTGTTTGAACATGAGAAACAAGGAGGCAACCACTTCAATATAGGCGAAGCGGGTATATTGCGTGAAGTGGTAAATAGGTGCGAGCTTATTGACTTGGGGTTTGTCGGAGTGCAGTACACGTGGTCAAACAACCAACATGGTGCGACAACATTCGGGAGAGATTGGATAGGTTCCTTGGATCTAGTGCATGGAAGGAAATGTTTCAAGGCTCTTTTGTATCTCATTTGACGAGACGAAAATCTGATCATTCTCCCATTTTGTTAAACATTGCCGAAAGTGTGGGAGGGAATAGAGAGAGGAGGCGAAGGAAATTATTTCGTTTTGAGGAACTTTGGTTAAGGGAGGAGAGCTGCGAGGAGATGGTAAGAGACGCTTGGGAAGCGGGGGGTCATGAGGTACCTAGGTGTCTTGCTAGCACAGCAGGGAAGCTACAAAAGTGGGGAAAACAAGTGTTCGGTAATTCAGCAAAGGAGCTTAGAGATTGTCGAAATGAAATGGAAGAGCTAGTGCGTGAAGAGCAAACTGAAGAAGTGGTGATGAGGATTAGAGCTCTTGATGCAAGGATGGATGAGTTGGAAGCGAGAGAGAAACTTACTTGGAGGCAAAGAAGTAGGCAAAGGCGGCTTCAAGGAGGACAAAAACTCAAAGTTTTTTCATGCAAAAGCGGCTCAGCGTAATATGAGGAATAGCATCGCTCGTTTAAAGGATGAAGCAGGTAACTCGTATGAAAAGGAGGAGGATATCTCGGAGGTTCTGGTGCAGTTTTTTAGTGACCTTTTTACGGCAGGGCCGAGTGTAGAGGTTAGCCCAGTTATCGATAAAGTCGAAGCGGAGCTTAACGCTGAAATGGTGGAGCTGCTGGCAGCGCCTTATACAGGTGAAGAAATTCGAAGCGCATTGTTTCAGATGCACCCATCAAAGGCACCGGGCCCAGATGGTATGTCTGCCCTTTTTTACCAGAAATTTTGGGGTATTGTGGGGGGGGGATATCATTCATTTGGCTTTGGATATTTTGAACCAGAGAAAAGATATTTCTTTGTATAATCACACTTATATTGTTCTCATTCCTAAAAAGAAAGAGTGCGAAAATGCTAAAGATTATCGTCCTATTAGCCTATGTAATGTTCTATATAAGGTGGTTGCGAAGACCCTTGCTAACCGGTTGAAGTTAGCTCTCCCACATCTTATAAATGAAGCTCAGAGTGGTTTTGTCCCTGGGAGATTAATTACAGACAACATTTTGGTTGCCTATGAGTGTTTTCACTACTTGAGGAAGAAGAAGAAGGGGGTGAGTGGTGATATGGCGATGAAACTTGATATGAGTAAGGCATATGATAGAATAGAGTGGGAGTTTTTGAGAGCTATAATGGTGAAAATAAAATTTCCTGAGGCTTATATTGCTCTTATTATGAACTGTGTAATGTCTCCTTCCTTTGCAATACTTGTTAATGGCCAGCCCTCTCGGCGATTCACGCCAACGCGGGGCTCCGCCAAGGGGACCCCTTTCCCCGTTCTTGTTCATTTTATGTGCTGAGGGGTTGTCTGCGTTACTTAGAGATGCGGAAAAAAGGAAAATAATTCATGGGATTAAGATTGGGAGAAGAGTAGCGCCAATATCGCATTTATTATTTGCAGATGATAGTCTCTTATTTGCCCGAGCCAATGAAGATGAAGTTGACAAGGTGTTAGACATTCTTGCTACCTATGAAGTTGCTTCCGGACAAAAACTGAATATGGAGAAATCTGTTGTTTCCTTTAGCCGAAATGTGAGCAGTGAAAAGAAGAATTTGCTTCTAACGAAGTTGAAATTTAAGGCTCAGGAGGAACATGAGAAATACTTGGGGTTGCCTACTTATCTAGGTAGCTCTAAGAAAGCGGTTTTTCAAACAATTCAAGAGCGTGTGTGGAAGAAATTGAAAGGGTGGAAAGAAAAGTTCCTCTCCCAAGCGGGAAGAGAGATATTATTAAAATCGGTGGCTCAAGCGATCCCAATGTATGCGATGCAATGTTTCAAGATGCCTATGAGTATAATTAGGGAGATGGAAAAAATGTGTAGAGCTTTCTTTTGGGGCCAACAAGTGAATGAGAAGAAGATTCCCTGGGTATCATGGGAGAACTTATGTAGGGGAAAAAAAGAGGGTGGCATGGGACTAAGGAACTTAGAGCTATTTAATAAAGCTCTATTGGCCAAGCAAGGGTGGCGGATTCTCACAAATGAGACAACTTTGATGACTCGGGTACTGAAAGGAAATTACTTTCCCAACTCGACGTTTTTGGAAGCGAAAGTGGGGTGAGGGGCAAGTTATACTTGGCGGTCGATGCGTCAGCGAGAGGAGTGTCTTACAAATAGGTGTGAGACGGGTTATTGGGGATGGCACGTCTACAAAAATCTGGAGTGACCCTTGGTTCCCTATGGAGGGGAAGGAAAGAGTGCTAAAGCCACGAAACCAGGTAGCAGCAGAAATGTATAATGTAAGTGAGCTGATGGACAATGGCAGATGGAACAGGGCACTAATTCAGGAGTGTTTCTCACCCTGGGAGACTCATTGTTTCAACAAAGTGTTATTGCCGGCGTACCCGTGCGATGATGCGTGGTCTTGGAAATGGACAAACAGCGGAGAGTTTTCGGTTAAGAGCGCCTATTATCAGGCTCTCAAGGAGAAGAGGCGAGACAAGGCAACTTCTTCGAAAGAGGAAGATAGTAAGTCAGGAAGGTTATATGGCATTCTTGTGTTCCCCCCCAAGGTTCGCAATTTCGCTTGGAGGGTCAGTTTCTGAAGCACTCCCGGTGCGTGGAAATTTATTGAGAAGAGGAATTGGGGTGGATTCACGATGTCCTAGATGTGGTGACGAGATGGAGACTGTTATGCATATGTTGATGAGTTGTAGAGAAGCGCGACTACTATGGTATGTCTCACCTTTGCGAATAGAGGTGAGGGAAGGTGAAGGTAGAACGGTGCGTGAGTGGGTGCTTGACAACTTGAACTTGGTAAAGGAGAAGGAGTGGTGGGATGTTTTTTGGGCGCTATGTTGGACCGTGTGGCTGAGTAGGAATGACTGGGTGTATAATAATAGAGCTCAAGAAGTGCAAAGAAGGATTACAAAAGCACTGGGGGGTCACGGAAGAATATAAGTGTGCTATGGAATGTGGAAAGGTTGAAGCGAGGCCTGGTGTACAGTTACCGACGAGGTGGATGCCGCCTTCGATGGGTGTCTTAAAACTCAATACGGATGCAACATGGTCAAAGGATGGAAAAGTGGGTGTAGGGGATTTTTTTGAGGGATGATCGAGGGGATGTGCTTATGGCCATGTGTGAGAGTTGGGGCATGGAGAGTGCGGCACGGAAGTGGGGGGAGCTATGGCGGTGAGGAATGGGATGCGCATAGCTATGGAAGCAGGCTTTCGGCATTTTGTGATTGAAGTGGATTGTCTGACTCTTTTCCACAAGCTTTCTAAAGGCAAAAAAGAAAACTCAGATATGGGGTTGATTTCCCATGATATTAGAACACTAGCAAATCAATGTGTCAATGTTTCTTATGCTTTTGTTAGGAGAAGTGGAAATCAGGTAGCTCATGCATTAGCTAAAAAAAGCTTGAGTAATGATGAGATGTATGTTTGGCTAGAGGAAGCTCCTCCTGAAATTATGGAGGTAGCACTTGCTGATTTGATTGATTAATAAAGGCTCAAGTTCCCCGTCAAAAAAAAAAAAAAAAGCTGGCACAAAGTCCAAACCAAAAGATGGGCCCAATATGGTCTCCTAGCAGAGATTTTTGGCCCAGTTGATCAGCCCTACTCCATTTGAAGATCAAAAATATAATCTCCTACATTGATCACAATATGGAACATTAAGTAATCAATAACTCAGTATCTATTACAAAAGAGGTGGAACAATTTTCCAATTTCTTTTTTCCATTCACGGAGCAAAACAAGTATATGATTCGTCTGTAAACAATCGTCAATAAACCAAGCTGTAGCAGCATAATATAGTAAGAATCAAGGGTAAAATTTCCCCAGCATAGTAAATCTTATTTAACAAAAACGAATTCTAAGTTGATCTGGCTAAAAACAAAAAAATCTCATTTCGCGATCAAAATCCTCCTTTGATCTTCTCCTACACAAAAGATGGGACAAGTATGTTCTGCAATCACTGAGTAGATTCCTTCAGATAGGCGATAAGGTCTGCACGCTCTTGCGGCTTCTTCAAACCAGGGAACACCATCTTTGTACCGGGGATATACTGCATGAAACAAAATTTTTTGATGACTACTTGTTTGTCTTTCAACACAACAATCAAACACAAGAGAAAACTGATGGTAACCGATAGACCGAACTATGAACTATGCGGAAAAAAATTAATTTAGTGGTGTCAAGGTTATTCAAACATCTAAATCACCAATAGGAATGAAAGAAAGAACAATCTAACGTCAATGAAGGAAAAGATTCAGTTTAGAAAAAAAAATTCAATCTTTCCGGGGATTTAGATGCCTAATAATCTGTTTTCCACATCACCAAGTCTATCGTTGTTAGCATGGTTCATAACCCCTCTGTTACACAAAGACATTTAGATTTGATTTGGCAAATTAAACAAGAAAATATGACAGAGAGATATAAAATCTAAAAGTACACCATAGGAGATAATGAGAGACAACCCAAAATAGGGGAAAAAGAAAGTGAAAAGGCAATTGTGAAACATCCATATCTCTATTCTATATGGCAACTAGGGGGGACACCAAAATACAAAAAATCCTATTTTACCCTCACTAAATAGAGTAAATTACATCCAAAAATAGAAAAAGAAAAAAATAAAAAAATGACAAAAGATAAACTGCCTATAGTCTGTAAGAAAGTAAAACCGTTTAAGAAATTTATCAAAAAAAAAAAAAAAAAAATTGTTGAAGAAAAAATATTTAAATTAAAGAAACCGCCTGAATTTTCAAATTTGAGTCTCTATTTTCCGTCCGAAACTTCATCATCCTCTACAATCTTCTCTCTCTCTCTTTCTTTTCTACTTTCCTTCTCAATTGGAAGTAAAATCATCATTTCCTCCAAATGCGGGGAACCCCCGCGAGTACAGTAAAGGATTTTTTTCCTTTTCCACCGTCTTTTTCCTTATGAACTCTCTCTCAACACCTCCCTTTCCACCCTGAAATG
Source organism: Beta lomatogona (assembly GCA_947646795.1). NCBI lineage: Eukaryota > Viridiplantae > Streptophyta > Magnoliopsida > Caryophyllales > Amaranthaceae > Beta > Beta lomatogona. The sequence goes on along the minus strand of CANSNZ010000852.1, from coordinate 4,965 downwards.
TTCCCCTTATTTCTCTCTCCTCCATTTTCTCAATCTGATCATGAAAATTCTGGAAAATTCAAAGCTATCTAATCTAAAATCGAGAAATTTAACGGTTTCCCCTTATTAAAGAAATAAGGGTAAATAAATTCGTCTGTGTTTTAGATGCTTGAAATCGAGAAATTTAACGGTTTTGTTTTTCGAAAGAAGAGGAGTATATTGTTCGATGGAAGGTAAATCTTCAATTTCTACTTTTTTTGCGGTTACTTTTGTTCTTATTGATTGATTTAAGTTATTTATCAATGCGTGATTATGAGTTTAACGAAGGATTACTTGAAGAAGCATTAGTTGCATGTATTTATAGTACTACCGATTTGTTTATTGATTTCGATTATGAAGATTATATAATATGTCATATGTGTGTAATTGTTTGTGGTTATTATAAAATTCATGTTTGATTTCGTCGTCTTAATACAAAAAGGAATAGGTTCGATTGTTTAATTAGTTTGTAGTATCAATACTTGATTCTTGGACTTAGGATACATTAGAGATAGTGAATTTGAGCGTTTTCGTGGTCGGACTGTGTTGGGTTCTTTGTCTCCAAGGGTCTAAATTGCGAAATTGTGGTATTGGGTCTAATTTCCCTTCGATCCCTTTGGTCCTTTCTCAATATGAGAGAGATTTGCTCTCGAAGTCATGATTCCAAGTGATAATGCATGGTCTACATATATTTTCGGTTAAAGATTTTCTACTTGCTTGCGACCTCTATTATTCTTAGCTCCGTGCCTATGTCATACGAGATGATATTAAGGAGTATTTTTTTGGTTTTCTCGATTCCGTTTCAGTGTTGAGACCGTGGAATATCAACAACATCAGCTTTAATGTGTGGGTACATTGCGGGTCGGCCAAGGTTTTTTTTTTTTTTTTTTTTTGAATGTCTCAATAATTGTATGTTTTAGGTCATGCATAAATCGTCTTCCTTTCAATCTGCTTTTTGATGTGGGATTTCAAATTTGTGAGGTGTAAAGATGGTATGCTAAATTTTTTTGTCAGTTCGCTTTGCTATGCTTCTTAACTGCCAATGTCGTGCAACATTGATATCGGAATTGTTCCATCTCTTTGGTATATTGAGAAAGCACATGTAATGATCCTAGGTAATCATTCATACGAAATTATGTAGAATTTATGGTGAATTCTCCTAATTTGATTTTTTTTATACTTTTGTCTAATTGAACACTGGTAAGTTTACTATATGCTTACTTTATTGGAAAAAGGGAAATCGAAGCATAGGTATCCACTACGATCCGCTCCGAAAGCCAAGGGATGAAACTAACAAATCCCCCTGAAATTGCAAAAATTCGTCCTCCAAAAGGTACTTTTCTTTGTTAATTTCACATCGTGTAACATTCTTCCTTTTTAATATATGAAATTGTCATGTCACATATTTAATTATATACGACTTTCTCCATCTCTGTTTGTTTGCCGCATTATCGGTCTTTTTACAATTTTTGGGAGTTGTATTGAGTATGTATGTAGTTTTGTTTTGATTTTGCCTGTGGGGTAGAAGAAAAGTAGAAAGAATGTGGGAATTATGTTATCTTAGAAAGAAGTAGAACAATCTTTTTGAGCAGTTGAGTATGGAAATTTGGGGCAATCTTAAATTCAAAATCCCGAGTGGTTGCTAGAGACCACTTGGGCAAGGTCAACTTCTTGGCGGTAAGAATAACGCGTGCGTGGTGGCCTCCGGATACGTCCGAATGCAAAGCCATCCATTTGGCAGCTAGATTGGCTAAAAGCCATGGGTTGAAGAATGTGATTCTTGAGTCGGACTCACAAGTGTTAATCTCCTGCCTTGCTAAAGACGATTTTTTCTTCTCGGATTTGGACTCCATTTTAGGTGATGTTTTACATTTATGTAATAAGTTTGATTTTGTTTCTTTTGCTCATGTGGGAAAGGGATGGAAATTCGGTAGCTCATCATTTAGCTAAAGTTATTCAATTTGGTATTGAACAATGTTGGGAGTTGTATGCCCCTAGAGATGTTTCCCCTTATGTACTTATATGGACTCTTTGTCCCTTGATTAATGAATTGTCCCTTTTCCTCTAAAAAAAATGGCAATAGGGGCGGAGACGAAAAAAATAGAAAAAGAAAAAAAAATAGGATGTAATTATCTATTTAATTAAAAAAGTTATAAAGATTCAAAAAGGCATAACAAAAAGAAATTAGTGAACATTTACTTCCTCTCAATTAAATTTTTTGAAAAAAAATAATTTAGGATAGACTTATTTAAAATTTAAAAATCCACTAATTTATAAGACGTAATTATCAATTATTTTAATTTTGTACATAATTTCGCACGCATCGCGTGCATATAAAGCTAGTTTAGTAAATGTTAAGCTCTTTGCGAGAGAGGAAGTAGTTAAGCCTTTTACTTCTTTTACATTTCCAAAGTAATCTGTTTTTGTTTTAAGGAAAAATGGATCCGAATACCCCCAACTTTGCCCGTCCGCTTTTAATACCCCCAACTATGGTTATTCCCGTATAATCCCAACTATTGGGTAGGTCTCGCCATAAACACACCGAGGTGACTTGTAACCTATTAGCAAGGTAATTTGTTTTAAATTCTATTTTCTTTCTCTTTTTAATTTCTACTCCCACCACAAATCCCACCCACCACCACTCACCCACCCCTCCCTTCCTCTTCCTCCCTTGTTCCCACAAACCAAAACCAAAATTACCGCCCCGAACTACTACTCCTCCGCCATCTTCTCCGGCCAAACTCATACCGCACCGAACAACAAATAAGAATTCAACAACAAACACAAACCATGGTGGAAGAGAAGCCATTAATACTCTTTCTCATTACCTTTCTTCTTCTTATATTCTCTTTCCTTCTTCACTTCACTCTTCTTTCCTAATCTCTCTGCTCTAATTGCTCTAATCTCTCTCCACGTGAAATTGGCTGAAAAAAACTCCCCCTCAAAGAATGCAGAAAAAATTAAGATTTTAATAATCTCAATTTTCTTTTTATCTTTCTTCTCTTTTTTTTTGGTTTTTTGGGGTCCGATATACCTTTACCTCTCTTCTATGATTGGCCATGGAGAGCAACGCAAGACCGCCGTCTTCATGATGAAAACTCACCCTGTTTTAGACGTGCTATTACAATCTATCAAATGTGAGAAGCATGGGGAAAGCTGCCAATAGTTGGTTTTGTATTTGGTGGTGGTTGTTAATGAAGAATGCGATGAATAATACATCATGAAATGCTTGAAAAGATTATGGGAATTAGACTTCTTTGAACCATGCAGAGGTTTTTCTTTCGGATTTTATTTCTCGATTACTTGTCCGATGACTTCCATTCCGATGTTAAAGAATTCCCTTTTGTTGTTTTCCTATGCTCCGATGTTAAGGACCTTAGCGAGTCCAATGGAACAATCCATGTGGGGATGTTGTGAAATTTGAGAATCCACTTGCATAGTATGTTCTCTGTTTCATCTTTTTTTTTTTTTTGAGAACATATACCAATGATTCTTGGCTGTGGTGCTGTGATTGAAATTGAGGGGATAATGGAGGATTAGGGGGATTTGAGCATCCGGGTTTTGCGGCGGAGGAGGAGAGAAGAGGAGGCGGAGCTTTCTTATTTCTTTCTAGTGTATCATCGGTGCGGGCGAGGGGAGGGGTGGGTGCGGTGGTGGGTCGGGTGAGGCGGTCGGTGGGGGCCGCAGTGGGGGGGCGGCAACGAGAGAGAAAAGGGGGTAAGGGTGGGAAATTTAAAAAAGAACAAAAAGAAAAATTTAATAATTAATAATAAGCCAATGAAAGCATGACACCTAGCCTATTTACCTCATAAATAGGTTTCATTCAAGTCACGGTGCATTTGTGGCGGACCTACCTAATAGTTGGGATTATACAGAATAACCCATAGTTAGGGGTATTAAAAGCCAACTGACCAAAGTTGGGGGTATTCCGATCCATTTTTCCATGTTTTAATGGTTCATAGTTCAGCCTATTTTTAGCGATCCCGCCAACGGACGCCTGGCGCTAAAAAGAAATATATTATTCTACTTAATTACTCATATTTATACAAAATAATAGAATAATAGATAATTCCAATGCAAAAGCATTTAATGTTTTTCAATAGGAAAGGGAAAAAACATTTAATTCCAAGGCAAAATATTTAAATGCATAGCATTGAAATTATACATTATTATATTATTTTATGTAAATATGAGTAATTAAGTAGAACAATATATTTCTTATCTAATACTGTGCTGTGCGTTAGCTTTTGCCATTTTAAGTGAGAGTCCACATTTTGTTTTTCTCTAGGTGGAACAAAAGGAAAAAAAAAAAAGATTTTACATGCAACTATTGTTAAGAGGAAACGTACCTTCTTTGGGTTCAGCAAGTATTCGTATAGAGTGTCTTCCCCAGATAACAGCCTTGTTCTTGTTAGCAGCAGAGTAAGAGTACCCAGCAGCTGTCCCAGATTGCCTCCAAAGAGGCCATTTAGATTTGGACCTGATACACAACAATAATTTTTTTTTTTTTTAAAAAAGGCTTGAAACTATGGGTCATGGAGTTTCGGAGGCAAGGAAACAAAATTCTTACGCTTACAAAATACAAATGACTACAAATACATAATTATCATTATAGCAAGTAGCAAAAATCGTTATAGACCAAGCTGGAGATGACATTTCCAAGAGCAATCACATCAGCTCAACTCCACAACAATTTGGATGAAAAAATAATTCCTATCGGAACTCATTAGATTGTTCGGATACAAGAGTACAAATTTAAATTGAGATATACTCTGATGAAATCAGTATCATCACAGAGGTGACTGTTGTGTATGTGAAAGCCTAAATACAATTTCCATTTTTCAAGGTAAGTTCTGGGGGTTAATATCTACCTTAGTTCAATCACTACTGCAGAAACAAAACATCTGAGTTTTGATGAAATATCTCCTGTTATCATGGAGCACATAT
>CANSNZ010000851.1:0-123754 GCA_947646795.1 Beta lomatogona | reverse complement strand
AAAAAGGCCTAAAATGGCCTATATTAGCCTACATTTGGTTCTAACTTTCCTACTTTGTGTATTTTCAATCAAAAACAACATATAAATACACACTAAACTAACTACATATATGATGTTTCGAGGGTGGTTATAACTTAAAATAGCTTCAAAGTACTCGTATTCATTCAATTTCAAGTAAAAAGGCCTAAAATGGCCTATATTAGCCTACATTTGGTTCTAACTTTCCTACTTTGTGTATTGTCAATCAAAACAACTTATAAATACACTAAACTAACTACATATATGATGTTTGAGGTGGTTATAACTTAAAATAGCATCAAAGTACTTCGTATTCATTCAATTTCAAGTAAAAAAGGCCTAAAATGGCCTATATTAGCCTACATTTGGTTCTAACTTTCCTACTTTGTGTATTGTCAATCAAAACAACTTATAAATACACTAAACAAACTACATATATGATGTTTGAGGTGGTTATAACTTAAAATAGCATCAAAGTATTCGTATTCATTCAAATTCAAGTAAAAAGGCCTAAAATGGCTTATATTAGCCTACATTTGGTTCTAACTTTCCCTACTTTGTGTATTTTCAATCAAAACAACATATAAATACACTAAACTAACTACATATATGATGTTTGAGGTGGTTACTAACTTAAACTAGGAATCAAAGTTACTCGTATTCATTCCAATTTCAAGTAAAAGGCCTAAAATGGCCTATATTAGCCCTACATTTGGTTCTAACTTAAACTACTATCGAACTTTCAATCATATTTGCCTATAAATATATGTTTAGAAGTATGTACCGAGATTTGCTTTGATTTCTTGTTTGCTGGAATTTCTCCTTTTCCAGATTCGTTTCCTTGAATGAGTCTTCAAGAACAACTCGGGGGCAGGTGGGAGTACTCCTCCTCTACTCTTGCCCGTAGACATTGTTGAATTAACAAAGGCTTTATGGAACATATTCATGTAAATTACACTAAGTAGTAGATATGAAACATATTTACCATCTTCCTAGCATGTTTGTGCCGCCGAAACAGAACCCTGAAAGTGTGACGGCTCAATGGATTGGACAGTGGAGCCACCCTTCCGTTCTTATTCGCCTCCATTCGATTTTTCCCGAAATGTTGGGTCTTCACTTCTCTTCTTCATGTCTTCGTATATCGTCTCCCCCAACCATTTTGGCCTTTCTTTGGCTTTCTTAACCACCCCAAGATCCGTAAAGTCTCGCAGACGAGATGAAGCTTTTTTCTTATAATCCTTCCTCACTAGGCCTTCTAACTCGGGAGGCCATTCGTAAATACCCCTTTAGTCAAACATTAAACAAAGATATTAATAAAGTAATATAATCAATTTCATTTTTCATAATTCGATTCATACATACGGTGAAAATGTTCCACCAATGCGTCTTTGTTGCATCATCGACCACCGTAATTGAACCATGGTCGTCGAAAATGGCCCTGGAAAATGTCGGTGATGGACCCACTAACCTTGTTATCATCAAACTTGAATTGAAAACCAAACAAACACGTGAATTGTGAATATCATTGCATACAAATATCATGAAATGGAGGCTAACGAACTTACCACAATCCGAGAGGGCTTAAAACCTTTCTTGGTGCACGGTTCGAACCTTCACCTTCCTCCGTATGAGTCATCGGAGTCTCCCGCACGTGGTCACCAATGTCACGTGCCCGTGAATCATCTCCCCGTGTCTCGACACTTAGGGTTACGGCTTCCTTGTACATCCGGTGATCGAAAAAGCTCCCTCGGAGTCAAAGTCCCACGACCTTGGCTTCCACCTAAGCCACCTCGACCTCCGCGGCCCTTAGGATTAGACATGATTACCTAAAATGCAAGAAAGTAGAAACGCGCAAGATTAAAAAAACACAATAAAATGTAAGTTATTTCTTAACCCCCCTCCTCACTCCCCCTGCCGGCCCTCACTTGACCCCTCCCCCCCGCCTCCCCTTTTGTTAGAATGTTAGTGAAAATAGGGAGAACCAATAAACACAAATAAACTCCATACAAATAAAGAGCATATATGAGATTTTATCAAAAAAATTGTAGATCATATTCATATAGAGTCCCTCGTATGTCTACACAACACATTACTAGACATACTAATTCAAACTAGACATATAAAGATGGGCCTTGTTAGAGATTTGCAAGTACCAATAATCCAAACTAAGTCGGTGGGGTAGATTATGAAATAGTCCTATATAATTTATGTAATCAATGTTTTAGCTTTTTAATCTAAAAACAAAAGAAGTTTGTGTCCCCTGTATAATAATTACTAGGTTTGAAGTGGGGAGAAAGCAAGGCAGAGGAAACATAAATATTAATGCGAAAAGAGAAGTGGGGAGAAAGCAAGTACTACTTAAATATTAGAAAAACACTAAGAAAAACCACAAAAAGTGCAATGGATCATGTTACTCAACAACAAGTAAGAAAAACTACAGATGGAAATGTCATAACAAGTAATCTTCAACATTTCATTACAAAAGTCCTATATTTTTATTGAAATGTTGTCCTTAATACAAGCTATGATATACTCAAACAAATCAAAGTGAATTCCCATCCTCGCTTAATTCATCATCACTATCGTCATCCCAAAACCCATCATCGTCATCGTCATCATCCTCGCTTTCTCCGGACTCGAAACTAGACTCTTCTTCATCATCACCCGATGGGGCTTCAAACAAAATTTCTTCGTCATCTCCTTCAACACACTCGACATCATTACCACCTTCATAATCGGAAATATCATTTGGATCACAAAGCGTTGGAGTCCCAACACTTGTCTCCCGAAGGAAGTCGAAGTCAACCGGAGCATCAATCACGGACCTTGCCTTTGTCCTAAACACAGCCCACCATTGAGCACGATCTCTTTTCAAGCTTGGGTACGGTGCAGAAATATACTTGGCTAACTCTGGTATGATAGCACAAAGGGATCAAACTTGGGGTATTTCTTGGTGTGGTTGACTTCAACTAGCTTGTATTGATCGATGTTCATTCCCCTCACATTGTCCATCCAATTGCACTTGAACAAAACAGTGCTATATTGACTACGAGCACCGGTAAACTTCAATTCTATAACATCATCTAGAATCCCAAAGAAATCACTCCCACCGTCATTAGACACACACACTCCATAATTCATGGTGGATTTGTGGTTGCTTGATGCTTTTGTTTGGAAATTGTATCCATTAACATAGTATCTATTCCAAGTGCGAACTAATGTCGAAGGACCCATTGCCAAAGCAAACAAGACATCATCATTGGGTTTGTCTTGAATAACCTATTGAAATTCATTCATATTGTTAATACATTAACATTTCCTGAATAACCTATTGAATAACCTATAGTCACACAAACTCACTTTCGATCTAAACCAATCAAGGTATTCTGCTTCATGTTGCACCCACACATCTTCCCTACGTAGAGTAGGTCGAATTTGAAGAATGTGGTCCTCGAAATCCCTTACAAACATAACAATTGTTAATGTCTAAATTTAAAATGAAAGTTAAATTTATAAATAATATGATTAATAACAAGTGTTTTACTTCTCAAATTCTTGTAAGATGCCTGTATTTGCTAACACATATAGGTGTGCACGTTGTAGTTCCACTTCAGTTAAAAATCGTGTTCCTCCTGCATTAGACGGCCGACCACAATTAACCCTGAATAGCTCGGGGACAGCTTCAGTCGAGCATCCTATCAAGTTCATCATTTACATTACGGCTCGAATCTCGTGTCTTAGTATCCACTCCTTGCTGAAAGTAGTTTGAACAAAAGTTTGCAATCTCTTCACACAAGTACGCATTACAAATAGAACCCTCCACACGAGCCTTGTTACCAATTTTGCGTTTCAAATGATTGAGGAACCTAAGAAGGTGGTTATAAGAAAGAGTTACACAATTGCGAACAACAATAAAAAAGGATATATGAAAATGAAGGATAAGGTACCTTTCAAAGGGATACATCCAACGGTATTGCACGGGACCACATAGCCTAGCTTCGCGTGGAAGGTGAACTGGTAAGTGTTCCATGGAATTGAAGAATGATGGTGGGAAAATCTTTTCGAGTTTACAAAGGATCTCGGCTATGTCCTTTTCCAACCTTTCCATGTCACTTACTGTAATGGTGGAGCAACACAAATCACGGAAAAAAGGCTAATCTCGGTGACAACTTTCCACACATGAACCGGAAGCAACTCCTTTAATGCAATCGGCAATAATCTTTCCATGAAGACATGACAAGTCATGGCTTTTCATACTTGTCGGACTTACCGGATTGCATGTCCACACATCTTGTTAAGTCGGAAGCATAGCCATCGGAAAATTTCAAATCTCCGACCCAGTTGCATAATACTTTCCTTTGGGACTTGTCCGGTCGAAAGGTGCTTTTGGTGGAGTTTCTTTTCCGTTCGCATCCTTGGTGACATGAAGTTGAGGCCTTTTGCACAATTTAGCAATGTCTTTTCTAGATGCAACGGTGTCCGCTGTCTGTTTTTTCACATCCATAACTGTGTGAATGAGTTGGTCGAAGAAGTTTTTCTCAATGTGCATGACGTCAAGGTTGTGACGAAGATGCAGATCTTTCCAAGATGGGAGCTCCCAAAGACAAACTTTGTTTGAACCACCCATTTTTCAACTTTTTCAAAGCGTTAAGTGCATCTGGTCCATCTCGTAGCTTTCGGCAAGTCTTTAACACATGACCACAACTCTTCCCCGGACATGATGTGTGGTGGAGACCCTTTTTCAACCTTATTTCTGCAAAAAGCTACTTTGTTTTTACGAAAAGGATGATCTTCAGGAAGAAATTGACGGTGACAATCAAACCAAGAAACTTTACCCCCATGCTCGAGCCAAAAAGCTTTGGATTTATCCATACAATAAGGACAAGCCTTTTTCCCCAGCGGTAGACCAGCCCGGATAGCATACCGTAAAGGAGGAAATCATTTATTGTCCAAAGAATGGCGGCACGCATATTGAAATTTTGTTTCCTAGAAATGTCATAAGTAGTTGCTCCAACATCCCATAATTGCTTCAATTCCTCGATTAAGGGTTGCATGTACACATCCAAGTTTCCCTTCGGATTTTTAGGACCAGGAACGAGCAACGAAAGGAACATGAAGGGTTTTTTCATGCACATCGATGGCGGCAAGTTATACGGGGTTAAGATGACCGGCCAACATGAATATTGACCCCCCAAACTTTCCATGTGGACCAAACCCATCGGTACACAAACCGAGCCGAACATTCCTAGGCTCGGATGCAAATTCGCCAAATGATCTATCCAAATGCTTCCAAGCTTCACTTGTCGCTAGGGTGAGCCATTTTGTCTTCGACTCTTGGATTTTTGGCATGCCATGTCATTTCTTCAGCAACGTTCTTTGTTGCATACAACCTCTGCAATCTCGGTGTGATTGGGAAATAAATCAAAACTTTCATTGGAGCTAAAGACCCCTTAGAAGTCCTCTTGTATCTGTCGCTATCGCACACTCTACATCCGTCCAAGTGTGCATCGAGTTCTCCAAAACAAAGATACAACCTTTGGGGCAAGCATGAATCTTCTCGTGGGGAAGCTCTAATCCCTCCAAGATCTTCTTCGTATCGTAAAATGTGTTACTCATGTTGTTGTTGCTAGGTATTGCTTCTTTCATTAATGAAGCAAAAGCATCAACACACCTATGTGGCAAATTGTACTCACACTTCAAAGATACGATTCTAGATGCCATTTCCAACACAGACATGGAGCTCCCGTCGTACAACGGTTCCTCAGAAGCCTTTAATAGGTCAAGAAACACCTTTGCTTGAGGATTAGGCTCCTCCTCCATTCCACTAGGCTCTTCAACAGTGGACGGTTCCGGGTTATTCCCAAGAGCATCGAAAACCATTTCACGGTATGGATTAGATAGCTCTTACGCGGGTTGAGGTAACTCTTCACCATGAGAATACCAACCGTAGTAATCGGGTATAAAGCCCTTGCTATACAAATGCACTTTAACCGTGTCTGCGTCATGCATACGTCTGTTCTTGCATTTCGGACACGGACATCTAACTTCATCCTTACCGGGGTTTCGGGATTGACTTTGCAAAAATCAATGAATTCATCAACCCCCCTCAAGAACTCGGGCCTCAAGTTACGCACATTGTCATATCTATCATACATCCACCAACGCTCCTTCCGTTTCATGGTGACCAATTCTACAATTCTAAACCATTTCAATGACAATACTCATTAACAACCAACATACGTACAATTAAAACATATTTGTGAAATACATATAGGGCCTAAAATGATGTCCAAAGGTCCTTATCACTCCAACCTAACCCATTCTTCGACGTCCTAACCCCACTAGTGAATGTATGCCAACTATTCGCTTCTACGTAAATTCCGGCAAGATTTCCCATGAGTTCTCCAAGTACACAATGTCGCCTTCAGTAAAAGCTTACATATGTACCCGAGAGAACAACATAGAGAAACAACATCACCGGAAATTACATAGAATAGAACAAAAGGCATACATTCACCACCTAAGTGAGGTCAAACGTCGAAGAACAGTCCCAATCGGGGACTATTCAAGATATACTCCTAATGAGTATACCTTGAACGGGTATCTAGGCACATGATGATGCAAACATATTTATTTAAACACTTAAATTAAATTTATAACATCATCCAAACTATTTCCACAAAAACAAATATGTCAAAAACAATATAAACAATTTAAATAGTGTAAACTAAATAAAGGAATGTGCAATAAATAAATTATTGTGATAATTATATAGTTTTTAACTTTTATAACCTTTAAGCATTTAGCAAAATTTAAATATAAAATTAAGCAATTAACCATATAAACTATATTTACTATTAAAATTAAAGATTTTAAAAAGAGTACCTACAGGCGGCAGGGCTTCGGAACAGGCAGACGGCAGTCGGGGCGTGGTGTTTGGCCACCTACATTGACAAAGCCAAATGAGATTTTGGTGAGTGCCAAAAAATTCAAAAATGAAATTATTAACAAAAATTGAGTCTGAAATAGATATTAGGAAACAATCCATATTTTCACCATTCATTCAATAAAAACCATTGAACAAAAGCATCACAACGTCAACATGTATCAAACAAATTTCACACACCCAATTTAGAAGAAACATAAAGCAAATGTGGGCATACAATCAACTAACCCAAAAACGAAAAGTTAACAATTTTACGGAATTTTGCACTACAAATCAAGCAATAAACCCAATCACCCACCCTTAGAGAAAACCAAAACACAATTCACATAAGCATTTCTTCAAACAGATAAGAAGCACAAACAAGAACACTTCTTTTGCAACAGTTTTACAATATGAGCATAGAATTATCTGACCAACAATCATATTTTAACAAAAAATTAATGTAACAAACGAAACAGAATAACTGACATTGCAATTTTAAAGGCAAAGATAAAAGTGAGAGGGAATTTTACCAAGTTCAAAGGTAGTGTAGAGGAGAGCTGAAGCCTGCAAAATTGGATAAGGGAGGAGAAAGATTTCCGGCGGCTTAAGGTGGTTTTGGCCACCTATATCCCAAAAACCCAATTTTTAGGGATTGGTTTTATGAGTTAAAAAAAATTAAAAAAAGACAAGAAAATGAAGCACTACTAACCGGCGGCAACGGCGGGTGGAGGTCGCGCGGCAACGGCGAGGTGGAGGTGGGGTCTCCGGCGGCAACGGCAGTGGAGGTGGTGTCGCGTTCGTCGTCTTCTTCAATTCGCCTCCTAACTTCCTCTCATAAATTGTCGAAATAAACACGATCAAAAACGAGACAATTTCATTTTAACCCCCCACTCGAAATCAGCGACGGCTTTAGACCGTCGCCTAAGGTAAAAAAATTTCAGATTTACATTAACCTTGACAACGACGGCTTAAGACCGTCGCTGAAAATCACCGACGGTTAAACCGTCGTTCTTTACATTATAAACAGTCGGTGACCACCGACTGCTTTGAGCCGTCGCTAAAATTTACATCACCGACCGTTTTACTGACCATCGCTGTGAAGCAGTCGTTATTTCAGCTTTTTCTTGTAGTGGCTGTTGTTTATTGGTTGAGACTAATGCTATGTTCAGTTCACCTTATTTTTGCTTATTTCATATCAGATCAGATCAGAAAAAATAAGTTCAGATCAGATCAAATAAGTTCAGATCAGATCAGATCAGATTAGATAAGTTCAGATCAGATCAGATAAGTTCAGATTATGCTTATATTTAAAAACTTATTATTATTATTATTATCATCATGATTATTAGTATTACTAATGCTATTATTGTTATTGTAATAATTATTATTATTATTGTTGTTGTTATTATTATTATTATTATTATTATTATTATTATCATTATTATTATTATTATTAATATTACTTTATACAATTACTATTACTATTAATATTACTATTTGCTAGTAAATTTGTTCAAAAAGATTATTATTATTGTCGTTGTTGTACTTATTAATTATTAATATTGGTAATTATTATTAATGTCGTTGCTATTATTATAAATGTCATTGATATCACTATTTGAAGCTATTTGTGTTCAAGAAGAAGAATGTTCTTTTGGCATTTGTAAGTGTTCTTTTTTATATTTATTCTAATTAATAATTTTGATATGTGATGTTCTTTTTTATGTTGTACATGTAACGAACATGACAATAGTATATGATGTTTATTTTTTAAAACAATTTTGGTAGAATAATATAAATTATATATTACTAGTTTATATAAAACATGAGTAGCATGGGATTACCTAATGGTGTTGTCATCAATTTCAAAATTTTCCCTACAAAGGATTTCAATTTATCTTTAAAAACAAAGTTTATATAGAACAAGACAACGATATAAGAAGAATATTTAACCATTTTGTTCAAGATCATATGATTATATATATTTATAGGTTTATTTATAATAAAAAAGAACAATTTATTGATATAACAAAGAACATGTTGTTAGTTAAATCCAAACATGTCATCAATATAAAAATAACATCTATCTTTTATTCTTAAAATGTGTTCTTTAAATAAATCTCGTATGCTCTTTCAGTATATGTTTTTTTTAATATCATTATATGTTCTTTTCATTACTACCTAAATTCTTATTATTAACGGACCTTGAACAAGAGTGTTCTTTTATTTTTAATTTTTTTGGGGCCCTTTCGGGAATCCCGTGGAAAGATGAATTTTCTCCGAGCGCCCTCGCACAGTGTCACTCACTTAAAGACCCAACAAGCCCCAACCCCCTCCCCCACCCACAACAATATTGAAATATATGCTTCCACCAAGATTTGAACATTGGTCTCCCATGTGGGAGAGGCAAGATGCCATACCATTGGACCCAAAAGTCCTTAGTCTTTTATTTTTAATTGTATGTTCATATACTAATGTGCTCTTTTTCAAAAAAAAAAAAAACTAATTATGCTATAATAATAATAATAATAATAATAATAATAATAATAATAATAATAATAATAATTATTATTATTATTATTATTATTATTATTATTATTATTATTATTATTATTATTATGTTATTATTATTATTATTATTATTATTATTGTTATTATTGTTATTATTATTATAATATTATTTATATTATTATTATTATAAAATTACTATTATTATTATTATTGTTATTATTATTATAATATTATTTATATTATTATTATTAGATAATTACTACTATTATTATTATTATTATATTATTATTATTATTATTGAAAGTTGTGCATAATAATAAAATGATAGTAATAGTATTACTAGTAATGAAATACAAAGTAATAATAATATTAGTAATAATATGTTTTTTAAAAGATAAGTTCAGATCAGATCAGATCAGATCAGATCAGTTCAGATAAGTTCATATCAAAAAATTTCAGGTGAACTAAACATAGCCTAAATTGGTCAGACTTGGTTAATGTAAATTTTGAATAGGAATGACGATAGGTTATGGACTTATGGTAATTAAAACCTCACTAAAGTAGCTATTTTCATTTACAAACTCGAGTAGTAGTCTAGTAGAATTCGAGTTTGTCCTATAAATCTGTTCAGTTCTTTAATCAGGTAAAAAAGCATCAAAGACCCCCTTTGGTGTTGAACTGTCGATAAAAACTGATATGTAAGGTGAGTCATTAGTATCCGAAGTTTTATTTTTTATTAAATACACTCAATAATCCGCACAATGGTTACTAAATATAGCATGGAAGATAAAAACAAAGCTATAGTAGTCAATAATCCGCACAATGGTTACCAAATATAGCATGGAAGATAAAAACAAAGCTATAGAAACAGAAAGTTCCAAAACCAATATTAAAATAATTTATAGTGTCAAAATTTGTTTTGTGAACTTTTTGTTACAAAAGTAAATCATATTTTTGCTATCGATTGATTCAATATTACAAAAAAAAAAAAAATTACGAGAAAGCTTTCGAGTATTTTTTAAAAGTTTAGTGGATGGCTATGACCTAGCCATTTGGTCACATCCTTAGCATGGCGTAAAATAATTAAAATACATATATTTGCAAGGGTATCTATATAATTATCTAAACCAAAATGTAAAGTCTTATGTGGCATGCTCACAAGCAATTTTAAAGCATTGAAAAGTAAAAACTCTCCCATCAGGTGTCCACGTGGCAATTACACATTATGGTTTAAAGAAATTGTTCGAGTTTAATAAAAACTCGGAATTACTCATTCTGATTGGTCGTGAATTAAGGTATATATTAAGCAACTAAAATCACAATCCCTATATAAACAAGGGAGGAAATCACATATACAATTATGTTATATTGATTGTCGATTGACAATAAATTAAGGAAATCAATATATTTCAGATTTGCATTGCTAAAGAAACTCTTAAATACTAATAGTAGATGAGATTGCATTCATCAATTAACTTCTATTACTTAGACATCAACCTAGAATGTTCCAAATACAACTACATGCGGCAAGAGTGACATGATTGTCATTATGTTTACACTATTAATTTACGTACATGCTTTCCGTAATTGATTTACCTACCAAAAGTGAACCATCACAGCATCCAACCAACTACACCCAAAATAGTAAACAATACAACCAAATAACAGCGTTCAACACAAAGCTAATGACATGGATAATAAGTCGAGAGAAGACAAGCACAAGACAAACAAAAAAAACTTGGAAGAAACTCAACCTATTACTTTAGCTTCAGCCTGGGGAAATCTTTCTCCGTCGGTAGCACCATCCTAGTAACTAATTTGAACCTTGATCCTGCCAAAACCTGGACGTCGATAGAAGCATTCTAAAATATTTCTAACAATGAAAATATCGTCTTTCGATGACCTGATAGCATTGAACTCGCAATGGGCCGAACTAATCCTCTCCAATATATCTCACGCTCACGTCCCTCCCTTTCTCTACCACGCAGAAAGAATAACAATAATTCTTAGCCACCTCTTGATTACCCAACACAAAAAGGAAACTCAGATACCCACCTTGTACTCAGCCCCGTTTATGAGATTTTTGAGGATAGGCGAACCTATATATTAGGGCCCTAATTAGGTCCATGTTTTTTGAAAGTTTGATTTTTCGGTCCGTGAACAAAAAAATAGACAGATTGTTTGGTCCAAGTTTTTTGAATTTTCGATTTTCGGTCCGGACCGACTGAATAATTTTTTTTTTACTTGTATATAACTTCTATATAAAATTAATTTTACAATATTCTTTTATGTACTTTTTATGAATATTATACCTAAATAAACCCGAACTATACCTAAATCAGCCACAAGATCTCCACAAGATGACTTTGGCTTTGAAATCTACAAGAGAAGTTCCAAAGTTTGTCAAAATAAAAATCAATTACTTCAGTATTTAATTCAACAAATAGAGGAAAAGATCACAGAGGCCAAAAACCACAACTATGTCAAACAATAGTATCTATACCACCCATAAACTCTATAAAGGAATGTGACCAATTGTTTTGGATAATAATAAAATATCATTTGGCATATCATATTAGCCTCGGATACCCACTGCTAATTTTTACGATAATTACCTTTAAAATATTCTTGGTCAATTCTTCTTAGGGATCTAACCTTCAAACTTTCCTCGACCCTAATCGCCGCGTCCACGGCCGAAGGTAGGCAGCCAGGGTCATGCACTCTTACTTCCGCCCGTATTTCCTCCTCCAATCCATCAATAAACTTGGATTTTGCCACTTGATCAGATATCTGTTCTAGAGGTGCTAGTGGCTCCATAAATCGACGCCGATAGCTCCATAAACTTAGATTTTTATTTTGACAAACTTTGGAACTTCTCTTGTAGATTTCAAAGCCAAAGTCATCTCCCCCGTCTTCACCCTGAACAAGCTGCTCCTCCCCACCACCGCCGCAACCACTCATTTAATGTTTTTAATGAAAATACCAACTTTCACCATCTTTAATTACTAATTCACAAAGATAATTGTCATAATTTTAGCAGTTGATAGGTTATTCTCAAATTTATATTTTCCAAAAAACTATTTTTTAATAATTTTTTATGATATATAATTGAAGATTTAATGGTCAAATATTTTACATCGGCAAGTGTGCCTTAGCAATATGATACGCCTAAACCAAACATATAATTATAGGTGCAAAAAACAGAAAATAATCTTGCAATTGAATCTTCAAAATGCAAATGAGCAATACTCCAATATGCTAAAATCCAGTTATGTAATTAGCACAATACTACACAAGATATAAGATAATTAAAAAATATTTATGATTCTCCTTTCTACAAAAACATCAAATATTACACTAGGTTCAGTCAACAAAAATATATGAGGATTCATCGAATACAGTTATTAATTTACATTAAAATTCGAAATATAAAGCAAAAAGGAAGCATTTACATCGTACTCCTACAAATCTAACCTGATGAGTAAAGAGTAGTTTGATGGATTATTTTTTCCTTAAATTTATGTTCTTCTTCTCCAGGCCCATCCACTGACGCAGCATCCTAGACCCAACAGTTCTTTTTTCCCCAAATTTCCAAAATATATAGGTGGGAAGTTTTATTTCAATGTAAATTCGAAATTTTTTTTAAAAAAAATCCCAAATTCAAAATTAGGTTGGGTTCTTTTTTCTCGTAGTAAATCCGAAAATTGTTTGCTTTGATTTTTGATAAATTGACATAAATGTTTAACCGAACCTTGTGTTAAAGAGAAATCAATAGGGTAAGAAAAGTTTTAAAATTTATTATGAGAATTGCAAAGGCAACAAGAGGATTCAAAACAGAGGGTATATGAAGACTAAAGAGTATTCTCGAATCTGTATTTGGGTAATTGTTGAGGCATTGATGGAACTTGGGATGAAAGTTCGGTGTATGTTTGGACTTGGGCATAATCGAATCCGATCCGAACAAAATTTGGATTTCAATTTTCCAATCCGAATCCAAACCAATTAGAGTTTGAATCCAATCCAATCCAATCCCAATTTTTAAACTCTAGATTGGATCAAATCCGAAAATTCAATTTTTTAAAACTGTATTATTTTATGAAATAGATTAGGCGCGACAAGCTGACAACAACAGCCCAATAGATTTACAATTGACAAATTTATAATTCATTACAAACCCTACGCATAGTCCATTAATAAACTAATAACAAACCCATAGGCCATAATACATTATAATATAACGTAACAGAATACATGAGGTTTAGTCCAACAACACACAACATGTTCAGTTCAACAAAAAAAATACAGTAGCAACACTTAAGCACTAAGCTTTTTTTAAAAAATAAATCAATTAAGCACTTAAGTTGTTCAATCCAGAATTTACATAATACAAGGCATATTACTATTCGGTTATATTGGATTTTCGGATCCAATTACCCTCAATCCAATCCGATATGTCAAAAAATCCCAATCCGAATCCAATCCAAAAACAGTTAGAATCCGATCCGAATCACTAATTCGGAATGGATTAGATTAGATTTCGGTTTTTATCCGAATGACTTTCACCCCTAGATGGAACAGAGAGAAAATAAGCGTTTTACATGAAGGAAGAAGACTAAAACTGGCTCCAAAAATTGAGGCCCCCGAAAATTTGGACCCCTGTTCTATAGGTCTTGTGCACAGGCCCATAGCCGGCCCTGGATTAGGTGATAGTCGTGACAAGTAACTTACTTTACATCTGCCTTATTATTACAATTACGAAAATTCGAAGGTGTCCACGGAAGCACCTTCCTCTAGGTGCACACGGTTTCCAATGAACATTTGCAGTTTTGGAATGAAAATTTGTGGGACCCACCTTAATTTCTATTTCCTTAACTTTTTCACCCCATGTGCATTGTAAACCAATAAACATCCAGTTTATTCCAATGGACATTGTAGTATAATGAACACATGCTATTGTTGATTGAACATTTGTGGGACCCACCTCAATTTCTCTTTCCTCAACTTTTTCAATCCATGTGTGTTGTAAACCAATAAACATCCAGTTTATTCCAATGGACATTGTAGTATAATGAACACACGCTATTGTTGATTGAACATTTGCAATTTCGGAATGAACATTTATGAAAAATATAGTGCAATAAACACATTATTTCTGTTGAATGAACAATTGTAATTTTGGATTGAACATTTTCGAGTAATTCCAAAATTCAGTATGTTTACAAATTTTCAAAATTGCCGCTAATTTTCAAAATTCAAATTTCAAAATATTTTTCAAATTTACTATTGTTCATTTCTCACTTAATTAACATATTGTTGATTCAAATTGTTAGTTTGTTCATCTAAGTTCTTCAAAATGTTCTTTCAAGTTACTTATATATTCATTGTGATGGATATTTATGTTGTCGTTATTATTATTTGTAATGTACAAATATGATTCTACGATGAACAACATACTATCTATAATGAATAACCCAATTGAATAGTTATATAATTATCAAAAAAATAAGTAATTACAACAGATGGTTAATTCAAAATTTAGTATGTACCCAAATGTAGAAATATAAACAAAATAATACAATATATCCTATATGAACACCAGGGTCTTACAAAAGAACATGTATTGCTAATTAAACGCTATCGAGTTCATTAAGAAGATATTTTTGCTTTTGAGCTTCCTTCCATTTTCGATTGATTTGATTTTTGAGATCTCAACACCGTAACGGATCATTAGTTGTCTTTGAACTAGTCGAATTGAGCCGATATAAGAAAGAAA
This sequence comes from Beta lomatogona, assembly GCA_947646795.1. Taxonomy (NCBI): domain Eukaryota; kingdom Viridiplantae; phylum Streptophyta; class Magnoliopsida; order Caryophyllales; family Amaranthaceae; genus Beta; species Beta lomatogona. The sequence continues at coordinate 108,524 of CANSNZ010000851.1, read as the reverse complement.
AGAGTAGTAGTTAAAATAAAATTATTCAAGTTTATAATATAATGAGCATAATCTTTCAAACATACAATGAACACATTCTAATAATACAATGAACATGTTCCCACACACAATAAATATATGACGAAATATGATTCTCGAATCTCATGTAACTAAAATGAACATGTTAGTAATCCAATGAACATCGGCCCTAAAAATGTGTACCTTGTATTTGTAAATAGTATAATAAACATCATATAATCATACAAAGAACATTTGAATAAATATCACACATTTATATAAAAATATATGATAATCAACCCATCATTAATTCATATCATTTCATTGAATACATAATGAACATATGACTGAAATGCAATAAACATCGGCCAACATGTGTTCAGTGAACATATGCTAATAGAACAATGAACCTATGCCATAATTCATGTAATTAATGCAATTAATATGTATCAAAGACACAATGAACATATGAACAACTATACCTAACATCTGAACAAACACATAATAAACATATGGCTAAATATAATAAACATATAACCAACACAAATTCAATGAGTACATTATAATAATACAACGAACATATATTTACTAGTGTACAATGAACATTACCTGTTTTTTTTTTTCTAGATGTTGAACTCGTTCATCTCCTTTGTTCATTCGGATATCAATTGCAAGGTTGTTTTCATTTTTTCACAAACCACTATATCAAGATTTTCACTAGAAAAGAGGAAAAATAAAAAAATGAAAGTGCAAAATGTAATAAAATGTCCTCTTTTCTTATCAAATGCATAGATCTAATACCTTATGTTGTCGATTTCGCTTTGCAACTCGTGGTCATCTTCATGTACGAAAATTGTGCAATAAAATGAAGAATTTGAAGAGTTTGATGAGAGAGGTTAGAGAGAAATTAGAGAGATGTTGGATGATTTGGGGAGAAGAGAGAGAAAGTCTCTGAAAATTTGTGTGGCAAAATGAAAGTAATGAATTCAAAAAATAGGTTTTATGTTTTTCGGTGTTCATTGGAGATCAACAGATGTTCATTATGTGCGTTTTTGGTTTAATGAACCTGCGTTTTATGCTTTAGGATGTTGTGTTTTGGATGGTGCGCACCTTCCATTACATACACCCGTGCGCACCATCGACGAACTGTTACAATTATGTGTATTACACTGACAAGGATGATCTTTATTAAATATTATACATGTACGAGAAATCATTTCCCTGAGAGAAGTTAAGTATGAGATCGAAGCATAATGAAAAAAAAAATATTTTAAGCTTCTTTTGTTGGTGATATGTTAAAAGCCGAAATATTCAAGATTGTTTTTTTTTTTTTGACAACGAGAAATCGTACATTAATTAAAAGAGGAAGTACAGCCTAATGCTAATACAACCCAAACTAAAACAAACACATAAACCTAAAGGAGCTTCAAGAGCTCGTACGTTCCACCTAATACACAAATAAATATAAACAAAATCGCGTACATCGAATGACTGATGGAAATGGTTGACGAAGCGATTGACGATCACGATTTCGACCACGAACCACCAACGACGAGCGTCGCAGCTCGCCGTATGAGCAATCCCAATGATCTGTCATCACATGGGATTCTAAGCTCATGACCATGTGAGGAGTCACGTTCCATTGTGACTCACTACTCTCGAGCAAGAGTATGGCAGGGTTCTCCATGATGAAGGAGAAACGCTGAGGAGTGGGCGTGCTGTAAACCCCCAGATGCAACTGGGGTACCGCATGCAGATTTGAAGTTTTCAAGGCAAAGACCATTAAGATCAATGCCAAACTAAAAGGAGAGCAAAACAAGTTGATCCCTCGAACACACCTCCGGTTTTGATAACCGGTAAATACACGTCCCAACCATGAAAGCCTATCATCACCTCGTCCTTGCTCACGAACATCGTGAGTCACCTTGTCCCTCAGCACATATTCCAAAAAACCGACATACTCAACTGTTACTACTTTGAACCACCAATCTTGACCCAACTGACTAATACTTTTCGATGGCCACAACCAACCACAGATAACAACTTTAGCAACTCGAAAACAACGCACTCCTTTTATTCGGAGAGTTAACACACTTTTTAAGAAAATAACTGACTTAACTATTTGAAAACTCCAACAACCGGGGGAGGGGAAGGGGAAGCCCGACACTAATAGAGGGAAGGGGAAAGGGAAGCCCGACACTGACTAGGGGGGAGAGGGTAAGGGAGCCCGACACTAACTGAGGGAAGGAGGAGGGGAAGCCCAAAACAACTGCAAACCTAACTACAGAACTGTGCATACAAGACATGAGGACGGGGAGCGGGGACGGGAACTTCAACTCAAGCAAACCGACAACGACAACACCATAGGAACACCCTTCAAGCACCACACAAACCTAACTAACCTACAACACGAACCAAATAGGGGAGATGGGGAACCGAAGAACAGAGGGGGAATACTCAACACAGGGGAGGGGGAAGAACTTGACACAAGGGAACAACCAGCGACGTTACCAGACACAAGGGAGATGGGGAAACGAAGAATAGGGGAGGGGGAAGACTCGACACAAGGGAGGGGAAGCAGGGGAGAGGGATGTGGGAGGGGCGACGAAAGTAAAGAAAAGGGAATGGGGAGGGACTGACTAGGGGCGGGAAGCAAGAGGAGTAAGAGGGGGGAGGGGATACTGGCGACCAGACAGAGAAGTAGGGACCTAGACCCGACGGAAACCACAAACGAAGCCCGCACTTCGACGCACAGAACCGACGCACAAAACCAACGTAAAACAACAAAACAGAGCACTCTACCTACGCTATAGCACTGAAGACAGGCTCGCCGGTGACCGGAAGAGCGGCCGGCCACCAGCGAGCCTGCTGGGGTGGCGGTTGTTAGGGTTTGTGTTTGGTTGCTAGGGTTTTCGTGGGGCGAGAAAGTTTAGAGAGAGAGTGATATTTTTTAAGGTCGTAATCTTTCTTTATTGAAAACCCCAAGATTGGTTAAGAAAGATTATATTGCGAATCAAAATATATCGAAGCGAGTGTTCTCACATTCTATTGGGTCAAAGTTGTTTGGATTTTGGGTACTCCGAATTGGGATTTGACGAAATCGCCTAAGAATTAAGATAAACATGTTTGTTCATGTTTTGGATAGTATTTGATAAGTTCAAGTTATTTTTGGAAAAAAGATTTATATAAAAGAATTTCAACTTTGATGACTTCAACTACCAAGTGATGGGTTTGTTTCTTTTTAAAATTTTGATCAATCACTTCTCATTTTTTTTTTAAATTAAAAATTAATTCATTGATTCAAAGTCATACGACATCTACGATAAAGTCAAAACTAAACAAAAACATATCAAAATGAAATAAATACAATTCTAATATGACAAAACCACGATCATTGAGTAGATCTAACACTTCAAAACCCACGTCTTTCACATCGATGTCTGATGCAGCCTTCTGCAAGGGGGTCTATCGATCTTTTGTAGTTTTGAAGTAGAACTGGATCCAATTCAAGTGATTGTAAACGAAGTACTGACATTTGTTGCAACCCCACACAAATTTCAATCAACAAATCAACCTCTTGAATTACACAAAAATCCAAAAACAAAGTCTTCAAACTCTCACATGGAGAGAGATAAAACCCAATATATGGGTAGATATAACCCAATAAATGGGTAGAATAACTCTCCATTAGAAAGAGACTGGAATTTATTAGAAACATTAACATAAAAAACTAGTAACAAAAGGTGAAATGAGGCTTACATACCACCGCCCAAAAGGGTGGCGGTAGCCCCTAGGTTGAAAATTAGGGTTTTGTCGGAGAGAGGAGAGAGAAGAGAGAAAAATAGGGAGAGGAGGCGTTTGTGAAAGATCTTGAAATGTTTCTATTTTGATCAATCACTTCTCTAATACTTCGTGTATTTTGTGAAACTTGACTCATTTACTTTTTTTTTAGGTTTTACGTACCTACTTCTGCTTTATTCCTTATCCGGCAAACTTATAACATTTTTTATCCTCCAATACCTGCAAATGACTCCCAGTTCAATTGGTCTTGTAAGAGACACTTAATTTTCATTCAAAATTAGCCAACGTCCCAAACCCAATATTAAGAAAAGAACGGATCACCTATCTGAATATAGTAACTAGTTTAATGTATTTAATGACCAGTTTAATCCATTTAGTAATCACATTATTTAATCCGTTTGGTAATGCTGTCGGATTATTTTCAAAATTGTCTGTTGTAGTTCGACATTCAAAGGGAAACAAGGGAAGGGGAAAAAAATGGACGACTAGGTTGGTGCGGGATGTCTTAGGGTAGTGTTGGGCTAAGTGAGATGAAATAAGCTTGTTAGTAGAATTATATTGTCTCTTCTAATATTACTCATTTCTCTTCAAAAGTAGCTAAAAGATATATGGTCTGATCCCTTTACCTATATCCTATACGATCTATAGTAAGTGGACAAAATTTAGGAAAATGGAGGCATTATTATTATGAAGTACTTTCCATCTTTTAGTCCGTAATCATTTATTTCGATTTGTAAGTTATATGTTGTATAGTGAAGTGTCATGTTTAAATGTTTAACGAATGTTGGTTTCATATTAGGCACACAATAGACATAAATGTGGATGTCAACTAACTTATTTAGTTGGTTAAAGTCTTGAGAGGTGGTGCTAATCAGATTGAATTCCGTCTATATCACGTTTGTGGCTCTATACACCAAAAAACACAATAGACATAAATAGATCCATATCAATGACAACCTAATTCTGAGTTTTTGCTTACATAACTAATGTAATATCATGAAATAATGACTTTTCTCTTAGGGTTACCATATCCTTTATTGAACCCATTTATTTCGGGATTTCTCTTATGATTTGTCAGCAAAACTGTTGAAAAATAAATAACACTTGTAGCTTATCATGTGTCCATGAGCATAATTCGGACCAATAGTTATTAATAGTCAAAATTGTATATTGGAGACAATGAAAAAACAATGTTGTCAACTAATTAGAAACACGACTGGAAGTATGTAATATGACAAAGTAACATCAGCACAAAAATAATCTAAAAATCGCCATAAGTTTCAGACAGACTCGGAAGTAAAAGTAACTTGAGCAGGTAACATAAGCATGAACTTCTAGACACATTCATGGTTGCCTCACAAAACAAGAACCAAAGCAAATAAGCAGAATATTTATATAAAGAAAAAGAATATCAAGTACAACCATAAAATCCTATGAATATGTAGGCATTAGCTCGGCATCCATCAGCAAAACATTCTTGGCGCCTTGGTGGTTGCCACTTGCTAGTGTTGATCTGGTATTTCTAACACACAAAAAACACAATCTTGTTTGCCTCACAAAAAAAACTACACATATTATATGGATCAAGAACTTCAAATCTCTAACTTGGTACGTCCGATTAAAAGAGTTCTGCTCCTGTCCTCCATATCATTCAGCAATAACATCACTTCAATTCTAACTTCAACGACTAAAGTATCATCTACTAAAAAGCCTTTTGACGTATTGTGAAGATCACTAATTAAAACCAAGGATCTATATCCCCAACCTACTGATCCTGAAGAGAACCAGTCACTTGCTGCAAAAGAAACAAGTTAAAAAAACAACATTGGTATTTTGCAGATCATATTACTATCAAGTAAGAAGCTGTTTTACGAACTGATGTTGCCCTTTTTCTTGTGGTCTGCTCCTTTGTTGTGATTCTTAATGCAAAGACAGTATTTTGTGAACATTTTGCTCCCATGACTCATTTTATCGGGATTATCGAGCTCCAAGAACAGCAAGAGGTCTTTACCTTTTGCTTGACCACATCCTCTTGGATATACAGACAATTTCCTACACGCATCAAGAGAAAAAAAAAGATGCTATACTTTGGAGGACCAGAATATTTTCAAAGAACAAAAATATGTATACTGATGTGAGAAATCACTTCATACCATGACCAAACTGTTAGAAATTTTGGGCTTAAGGTTTTGATGTATAAGAGTGGAATGTTTTGTTTATAGAAGGAAGAGAGAGGATTAGTGGAACATTACAACTTGTTGTATTTCTTCATTGACTTGCAAACTTCACAACTTACATATATATACATGATAGCAGGGGCGGGGCAAACATAACGGGGGCCTATACGCTCTCTTAAAATTGGGCCCTTCATATTTAGTTCATAAAAGATATTAGATTCTCAATTAAAAAAATTACTTTTATATTATAAATAATATCTAATTACATCATATTAAGATAATCTAAACACATCTAATTGAAAAGTGTTGCTCTTTTTGCACATTTAGAAGCAAAATCACCAACACATTGTACATCAATATCCTCTATAATATCAACTCTCATTTGCCATCATAGCAAGTCCACTGAAATCTTATTACTATTATCTATGTTAACATCCCCCTCCCTGTTTTCATCATTATCAACATTTTCAGGTTCAACATTCCCAGGTTCGATATTAATTTCAACATTTTCCCATTTAGAATTAGAAGATCTTTCGCAGGTTCAACATGCCCAGAAGAATATTTTCTCAACATATCAAATAATTATAAACAAACAAATATTTAGATATAAATAGAGATGAGAAATTAAATAAAAATAGAGATAGATTAGAAAACACCAAGATTCACTTGATTGATTCCAATTGATGCCCCTTGGAGTTGGATGATTCACGATTCATTGAAATCTGTAGAAAGAAAGTAAAAATACATTCAATTAGAAATCCAAATTATTGATTGAACCACATAAAAGCGAAAGTAAAATTAATCGGAAAAAAAAATTACCCAGGCTGCTTCTTCAAATCAATGGCGTAGATTAAAGTTCAGAGTAGCACTACATCATTGTATTTCGATAAACTGAATTTGTTGAATTGAAGTTTAAGAGTCTATCTTATTGGAAAATTGCAAAAAAATATGGGAGGATGAGTAGAAATTAATGAAAGAGAGTTAGGAGGAGAGAGAATTGGAAGGAGAGAGTAGCCATTAATGGGGAATTGGGAATTTGAAGCAGCAAACAAAAAAACGTGATGGGTCATAACTCACTTTCCCAATGAAACAGCAAAAAGCAAATAAATTTTGCTCCTAACAAGAATAGAACCAGCGTTACTTGTCCCCGTTTATTACCACTTTACCACTGATCCAAATGCATTGCTTTTGTTTTTCTTTCAAACATCTAATACATATAATATATTTCGGGGCCTCTCTATTTTGGGGCCCCTATTCCGTCGCCTATCTTGCATGGGCTAAGAACCGCCCCTGCATGATAGAGTCGGTGCTTTTCTTCCACCGACATTGAGATGATAATCTCTATGAATCCTCTAGATGCTCCTAAGCTATTCTTCATAGTTCTATTCCTATGTCAGCATCTCACTTCCTTTTATTTTTTATCTAACACTCTAGATAATACTAGGCCAGAATTATCTAGGATTTTCTATTTAGATTATGCTAGTTCACTTTTCATCAATTTTACTAGATTTTTCTAGATTAGTTTTCAACACTCCCCTAATCTCAAAATCTTGTACTCCGAGTTGTCTTCGACCTGGATGAACTTCTCTCGTTGGAATTGCTTTAGTGAATATGTCCGCGAGCTGCTCCCCCGTTTTGCAGAATTGTAGCTTGATCTCTTATTTATCGACCAATTCTCGTATGAAATGGTGTCGTATCTCGATGTGCTTCGTGCGACTGTGAAAGACGGGATTCTTCGTCATGGCTATTGCTAACATGTTGTCACAGTAGATAGTAGTTGGTTCTTCTGTATTCTGTTGTAGATCTTCGAGAATTCTTTTAAGCCATACCGCTTCACATGCTGCACTTGTTGCTGCTACGTACTCTACTTTTGCTGATGACAGAGCTACTGTTGCTTGTTTCTTTGATGACCAAGATAAAGACTTGGTTCCCAGTTGGAACACGTAGCCGCTCGTACTTTTCCGGTCGTCAATACTTCCGGCCCAATCGCTGTCTGTGTATCCTGTAAGCTTGTGATTCTCCTCTGTCTCGTACATAATTCCATAACCTTTTGTTCCCTTGACGTACCTGAGAATTATTTTTGTTGCTGCCAAGTGAGCTTTACTTGGCTCACTCATGAACCTGGATACCATGTTGACAGCATGTACTATGTCAGGCCTTGTATGTGTAAGATAGATGAGAGAGTCGACCAAACTTCGATATATAGATGCATCGACCTTCTCTTTGCCATCGTTCTTAGATAGCCTTTCATTAAGTGCCACTGGTGTAGACAATGGCTTGCATTCACTCATGTTGAACTTGTTATGTAGGTCGTCTGCATATTTCTCCTGTGAGAGAAATATTCTTCCTGGGCTTTGCTTGACTTGCATGCCAAGGAAGTACTTCATGGCTCCAAAGTCGATCATTTCATATTCTGACATCATTGCCTTCTTAAAATCATTAATCATTTTTGAATTAGTGCCTGAGTAGATTAGATCATCTACATAAAGGCACAATATGAGAAAATCTTATGATCCTTGGGCCTTGATATATAGTGATGGCTCACTTGGGCTTTTTGTAAACCCATTTTGAAGTAGGTAGCCATCTATTTTGCTATTCCAGGCCCTGGGTGCTTGCTTAAGCCCATAAAGGGCTTTACGAAGGCGGTATACTTTGTCTTCTTTGCCTTCGATGAGATATCCTTGCGGTTCCTCAACATATACTTCTTCTTCGAGCTCCCTCCCCATTTAGAAATGCTGACTTGACATCTAATTGAAAGACTGGTAATTTAAGTTGAGCAGCAAGAGCAAGGACTGACTTGATAGTCTCCATGCGGACAACAGGAGCACATGTCTCGTTAAAATCAATCCTTGGTTGTTGGGAGTAACCTTTTACGACGAGACGAGCCTTGTATTTCTGGATGGAGCCATCTTCATTATACTTGGCCTTGTAGACCCATTTGAGACCGATGACTTCTTTGTCTTTAGGTTTCTCAACAAGCTCCCATGTGTTGTTTTTCTCGATCATCTTGATTTCTTCATGCATGGCCTCGACCCATTTATCTTCTCGTGCTGCTTCCTGAAAGCTTTGTGGTTCGCTAGTGAAAAGAGCCATGATAGCTTGATTGCACTGGAAATCCTCCAAGTAGCTTGGTGGTCGCCGATCTCTTTGTGAACGTCGCACTACTTGAGCTGGACTATGGGAGCTAGTTTGTGTGGTTGGACTCACCGATCTCGAAAATGTTGTTGGAGATCTCGGTGATGATGGACTGGATGATGGTTGCGTTGTTGGATGAGTCGGACCTTCATCTTCACTTGAGCTTGGTTAAAGAAAACCTCCTTCATGTGGTTGAGATTCCTTCTCCGTCCAAGTCCATTGTGCTCCTTCGTCGAAGATGACATCTCTTAAGATGATTAATTTCTTGGATTCAGGCTGATAGAGACGATACCCCTTAGTTTCGTCACTGTATCCAATGAAGATACATTTTTCTCCTTTTTCCATCGAGATTTTCCCGATTTTCTTTCGGGGTGTGGGCATATGCGATGCACCCGAATACTTTGAGGTGCTCCATTCTTGGCTTTCTCTTATGCCAAGCTTCATAGGATGTCCTACCCTTTTACTGCTTTCGTGGGAGACCTATTGAGAATATACACAGCTGTATGGATAGCTTCAGCCCAAAAATATTTTGGCTAATTCTTTGCTTGCATCATACTACGGGCCATTTCAGCAATAGTTCTATTTTTCCTTTCCGCAACACCAATTTGTTGAGGTGTGCGCCTTACTGTTAATTCTCTTTTAATCCCATGCTCCTTACAGATACTGTTGAATTCTTTACTTGTAAATTCTCCCCCACGATATGTTCTAAGAATTTTTATTGAATGCCCACATTGTTTTTCTGTGAGGGCTTTAAATTGCATGAAATGGGAAAATGCTTCTGATTTTTGCTCCAAAATATAGACCCACATCTTGCGAGTGAAATCATTGACAAATAATAGAAAATATCTTTTTCCGCCAAGAGATGGATTTCTGGTTGGGCCCCATATATCTGCGTGAACGAGCTCTAATGGAGCTCTGGCCCTCCAAGATGAAGTAGGAAATGGCAATCTATGCATTTTGCCATATATACATCCCTCACATATTTTTCTTTCATTAGTTCTAGGTGGAAGCCCAATCACCATTTCTTTTTGTTTAAACAGTTTTAAACTGTTAAAATTTAGATGCCCGGATCTTAAATGCCACAATGTGGACTCATCCACCATAGAACTTAGGGCAACATTATGCTCCAATTGCATTCTTAATGGGAATATTTTATAAGGAGCCATTTGAGTAGTAGTAATTAATTGCCCTTTTCTCTTATCAAATATGAGGCATTTATTAGCATCAAATTTCACCATATAGCCTCTTTGAATTAGTTGGCCTACACTTAATAAATTTTGTGCAAGCCCGGGGACATAGAAAACATCATAAATAAATTTAGACTAGCCATTTTTGGTTCTAACGGCTATTGTCCCCTTGCCAGCAACCCCTTGGTTGCTTCCATCACCAAGAGTAATTTGAGTCTTTATATTTTCATCTAGACTGACAAATGAATTTTTATTGCCAGGTCATGTGGTTAGAACAACCACTATCGATATACCATATATCATTTGACTCTTGGTGAGCATTTAAACAGGTATAAAATAATTGATCTCTGGGCTCTTTGTTTTCCGTAAAATTGGCCTCATCCTTTTGCCGGAACCAACAATCCTTTTCAAAGTGGGTGTGTCTTTTGCATCTCTTACACTTATACCGGCAATCTTGTGTATTATGGCCATTTTTCTTACATAAATTACAATATGAACCAGATTGATTATTATTTCGAGTTCCTTGATCTTTAGAACTTCCTCTCCCCAGACCACGGTTATATGATGTTCCTCCTTTTTGGAAATTTTTACCATTGCCATTTTTATTTTTATTTTCTCCATTATTAAAGAATTTTAATTTAGCCTGAAATGCTTGTTCTAGTGACTGCTCTGTAAATCTCCGCATTCTATCTTCATGTGCTAGAAGGGAGCCCATTAATTCAGTTAAACTTAATTTAGATAAGTTTTTATAAGACTCCTCTATAGCAGCCACTACATGATCATAATTTTTGGAGAGACTTCTTAATATTTTCCGAATTACTTGAACATCTTCAACTTTATCTCCATTAGTTCGAATTTGATTTATAATATTTGTTACCCGACTAAAAAACTCTTGAATTGTTTCATTTTCCGTCATTAATAAGTTATCAAAGTCTCTCCATAAAGATTGGAGTTTGAAGAGTATTACCTTTTCGGAGCCCCTATATTTTGTCTCCAGGATACTCCAAGCCTCCTTGGCCATTGTAGCAGCCATAGTAGTAGGGATAATTGTTTCATCTACTCCCCGATATATTAAGGATAGGGCATACTTGTCCCTTATCCGATTCCGTTTATATTGTTTTCTCCGTGTTTCATCCCAAGTAGCTTCTTGGATCAAATCGTTTGGTTGTTCATAACCAATTTGTACTAACTCCCACAAATCTTGTGAGACAAATATGTATTTCATTTGAATTGACCATTGTTGGTATTTTTCTCCCTTAAATGTGGGTACCCAATTTACTTGGGGATAGTTAAATGTGTTTGAAGTTCAAGTGTTTGGGAAGCCATTTTAATTTATGTGGTGTTTGGTTTTTATTTAAGGGAGTTGGTTTATTTTGTATTTGGTGTATAAGTTTTATGGGAGTATGATAATTTGTATAATGTAGAGGAGGTCTGGATTTAAATGGCTCGGATACCACTGTTAGAAATTTTGGGCTTAAGGTTTTGGTATATAAGAGTGGAATGTTTTGTTTATAAAAGGAAGAAAGAGGATTAGTGGAACATTACAACTCGTTGTATTTCTTCATTGACTTGCAAACTTCACAACTTACATATATATACATGATAGAGTCGGTGCTTTTCTTTCACCGACATTGAGATGATAATCTCTCGTGAATCCTCTAAATGCTCCTAAGCTATTCTTCATAGTTCTATTCCTATGTCAGCATCTCACTTCCTTTTATTTTTTCTCTAACACTCTAGATAATACTAGGCCAGAATTATCAAGGATTTTCTATTTAGATTATGCTAGTTCTTTTTTCATCAATTTTACTAGATTTTTCTAGATTAGTTTTCAACCCAAACACCAAAGCTAAATACAGGAGAAAATATTCTATCGTTATTCAAATCTGACAAGTTTTTTATACTCAAACTGTAGCTCCTCTCGGATTTTGACTCTAGAATAGACAGATGCCCTGTTCTTTTAGACTTATTTTCAGAAAAAATAAAGTAAAAATAAGTTCGATTCAAAGAAAAAATAAGTAAAAATAAGTTAAAAAAACCCTAAGTATCCCCCTCTCTCTTTCTCTCTCAAACCCTAGCCTCCCTACCCCTTCTTCATAAGTTACCATAAATAATGGAAGAAGTTATCTAGAGTCATAGAGTTATAGCTAGTAGTAAGTTGCAAAATTCGAACATAGCAGTCAGGTAATTGTCCCTGATCTGATCATAAATGAAAAATCGAAGTGCCACGTAAACAGAGCTGCCAGGGCTGAGTTTGTCAACCATTTTTACATAAAGAGAGAGGTAATCTTCTCCATCTTCTTCCTCATTTCCATTGGGATACACGGACAACACCCTGAGTTAAGCACAAATGCACAATAATCATAACTTTATTATGGTCTAAGAAAAAGGAACTAATTATGTATGTGAATTACACACCATGTGTATCCTCCCGCTTTAAACTTTGTTGAGTCAAAGTGATTTTCGCTAGGTTGGGGGAATGCTGTTGAATATAGTGCTTCAAAATATGGCCTCCATAATTTTAGTAAATATAGTCCTCTTTTAGTATTTTTTGCGAAAAACTACCTTATAAATTCATTTTTTTGCAAAAAACTAACTAATAAAAACAAAGTTGTGAAAAACTACCTAATAAATTGTATTTTGTTGTAAAAGACTACCTTGCACCGAAGTTGGTGAGTTGACTCAGATCTCCGGCATTGTCCATGTCACGTGAGTTGCACGTGTATTTTAACAAACCCCTAATTTTAACTTTTTTCCCTTATTTCTCCAATTTTGCCCCTTGCTCATCATCGGAACCAGGCAAACTGAGTACTTTATCATCAGATTCATTCAACTCCTCATCACTGGACAACACTATTTATTTTTTCTTCTTCAACATGTTCAGATCCCTTTTGTTGGCCACTATATCCACTAAAGCTCATGGTTACACTTTCATTTATGTCCTCATCAACATACTCAACAAATATATCATCATCACTCTCATCCCCATAATCCCCATCACTTAAGACTACATTACTATAATCCTCATCAGAACCATCAACTGACCTAATATCACCATTTATTGACCCACCCTTTGTTGATCCATCATCACCCTCTGATGATCCATCCTCACCTTCTACTATTGGATTCTCAATAGCAAACTTCTTTCATTTAGCAGAATTAGTAAGTTGAATGAATCACTTGAAGAGGGGGGGGAATTGGGGAAATTTGGGAAAAATGTTAAAATTAAGGGTTTATTAAAACTGACTTGCAACTCACATGGCCTGGTCAACGCCGGATATTTGAGTCAACTCCCCAACTTCGGTGCAAGGTAGTCTTTTACAACAAAAATAATTTATTAGGTAGTTTTTCACAATATTTTTTTTATTAGGTAGTTTTTCGCAAAAAAATGAATTTATAAAGTAATTTTTCGCAAAAAATCCCTTGTTTTACTTAGTCAATTAGTGGTCATTTAATCATGTGTGTTTTTAAATTAAAGAAGTGGGGGCATTAATCTAGGAGTAAGCACTCCACGTTCAATTGAAGAAGTGGTTAGGTAGTTGCTTTGTTTTAGGTGTTTTAGTTTCTTTGTAGGCTATTTATAAGGCAGTAGACCTCATTGTCATTTGTACGAATTTATTCAAGTAGTATTTCCTTTGCAATTATCTTTCTCCCATTTATCTTAAAATCTCAACATCGTATCAAGAGCCAAAATAATATAGAGGGCTTGTGAAGTTCAAAAAAAAAAAAAAAAAAAGAGTTGAAAATTCTATCAAATGATATCAAGCAATTTTTCTTTTCCTATTCCCATATTCAATGGTGAAAATTACCACTCTTTGGCTATAAAAATAAGAGCTTACTTAAAAGCTTTGAGTTTATGGGATGGGGTAGAAAATGATGCTACTCCCTCCACTCTTCCAAACAATCCCACCATAGCCTAAACAAAAAAATATGAAGAAGATATGGCCAAGAAGCCAAGGATGCTCTCTTGCTTACATTCGCCATTGTCGGAAGGTATTTCCACACTTATAATGTCATGTGAAACCCCCTAAAGAGGCGTGGGAAAAGCTCAAGGAGGAGTTTGAAGGCAATAGTCAAACCAAGTTGATGCAAATTTTAAATCTCAAAGGGAGTTTGAGATGCTAAGCATAAAAGTCCGAAGGTGCCAAGGAGTACAGGCACCGAATGATGGCTATTGTCAATCAAATAAAACTCCTTGCTGGTGATTTTTCAAGTCAAAGAGTAGTAGAAAAGCTTCTAGTAACTCTTCCGGATAGGTATGAAAACAAAATTTCAACTCTAGAAGATTCAAAAATTTGTCTACGTTAACTTTTGGAGAGTTGATCAACAAATGCATTTTGAAGCACTGAGAAACAGTCAACTTTCATTATGCAATGTTCAGGTGGTTGTTCCCTCACAAATCGCACAGTTTCTGCACATTAACAAACTAGCATTAGAACGAAAAGAATTACATATTCCATCATATGATGGTTGATTGGCTTCTATGCACCCCAACTCTCTAAGGTTCAAGTCATCAACTACGCGCATGTCATTCTCGTATAGAAAAAAAGTTGTCACTTTTTCCAAAATAGAAGATCAAAGAAATGATTTGTAGTTGATTATCCAAAGTAAACACTACGAATATACTAGTACCAAAACAAAACAAAACAAAATTCAAATCAGAAAAAGGTCGGAAGATTGTATAATACCATTAACATTATTGTCAAGAATGGGTTTATTGCGTTCTGAAGGTGGGAGATTCCTTTCCATTAGAAGCATTACACTGTATCTATGGCCTCTAATCCTTATACCTATGGGATCAAAGGTGATGCCAACACTACTAGTCCATCACCTGCTGCTCAAACTTTCCTTAGCTTGCTTGCTTGATACATTGTATATGATTAAGTTGTACAAGGGTTGAATGTACGAAATAGTGTTTCCTAGGAAATTGTTTTTCGCTTAAGTTTGGTTTGGCTGCTAAAGAATATTGAAATTTTCCATGGAAAGTTAATTCTACTTACCTAGGTCTCCTTAAATAAACAACTTCTTTTGTTTTCTGGAAGTATTACCAGGAAATGCAACTTCTCACATTTTTGCCAACCAAGCAACCAACCTCACCTTATTTTACTTTTCAGAAAGTTCCATTTCCCATGTATTTTATGTCAATCAAACAACACCTAGATATAATTAATTATTGTTTAATTAAGCAGGTTGTTTTTATCAGACGTCTAGTTAGACCACTTAAATTTTAACCTTTTTTTTTTAAAGTTCAACTATTAAGGGTTTTTATATAGACATTTTTCTGTCTAACTTTTTGTTTACATCAATACAAATATATTAAAAGGCGTGCGAAAGAAAGCCTATGTGCCACGTGGCACTCTCCTCAACTTTCGAATGCAAATATTCTATGCCTATGTGTACTCCTCACTTTAAAAAAAAGAAATGTGTAAGTGCAAGGTATCGAACACGTGACCTTTGAAATGAAAAGTTAGAGCTTAACCATCAATACACAATGAATTTGTTGTCTAATGTTTCAAATAAAATATGATAAAGTCTTGTAATAAGTATACTTAACTAAAAAGACTTGAACAAGTATATACATCTCTAACACTCTTATTACGTAACTTACAAGAGAATATTGATGTCATATTCTCTTAGGGTCCGTTCTGTTCAACTTATTTTAACTTATATAAGATTTTATAAGATCAGATAAGATAAGATAAGATCAGATCAGATCAGATAAGATAAGATAAGATAAGATAAGATAAGATAAGATAAGATAAAATAATATGTTAGACACACTCAATAAACTATCTTATAAAATAAGATAAAATAAGATAAGATAAGATAAGATAAGATAAGATCAGATCAGATAAGATTTTATAAGATCTTATAAGATAAGATAAGATAAGATAAGACAAAATAAGTTGAACAGAACAGACCCTTACCACAATTCCTTTTAAGGTATTGTTTTCAAACTCAAACCTTTCAATTTTTCTTTACTTATCACGTTGTGACGTGAATTTTTCAATTTCTTAATGGACAAAAAATACGAAAAGTAGCAAAATAAATTATAAAATTTAAAAATAATAACATATTAGTTTATTGTAACTGACCCGAGGCGTCGCCCGGGCAAAAAAACTAGTTTTGTTCTAATAAACCGGTTGATACTTGATAGTTATACAAAGCAAGACCAAAATTTCTGAAATTATGAAATGTTGATATGAGAATCAATAAACAAAACCCGACTTAATTACCTAATCCTCCTTTCTATCTGACCATATTTAATTGTTCCCAATGAACTTGATATACGCCCCTCATTTACAAAGTTGTTGACTTGTTGTAAGCTCTCTCTTGAAAGTTATTAGAGTTATGGTAAGTATATTATATTTGAGTCCTAGACTTATAAGGAAACGAACTCTAATAGAATATACTTACCATAACTCTAATAAAAGTGAAAATTAAAGACTACCTCGAGTCACCTAAACTCTGAGTTAGATGCAAGTCTACAACTATGGCACTATGAACAAACAACACAAAGTTGCTTACGTACTTTATATGGTTCTACACTTCTACTTCTACCTACAATTCTACAAAACTACAAAGTTTCCATTTTTACACCCAACAACATTATTCACTTTGGCAAAAATCTCATACCTTCAATTATTTGTTTTTGTCATAGTTTTAAGTTATACTACCTCTGTTTTTTTAGTTGCAACATTTGCTTTTTGGCACTATTCATCAACCAACTTTGCTAAGTAATCTCACACCATTATATAAGAGAAAACATAGTCAAGTGAGGTCTTGTTAGATTCGTCTCAATGCGATGATTCCAAATATCAAATTTTTATAATTTTTACTTACACTCAATATGAGATATTAACGTTTAAATAAGTATCTCGGTAAATGTGAAAAAGCAAATGTTGCAACTAAAAAAAGAGAGGAAGTATTGTAGTTTTGTACATGAGTTAAAGACTTAAAGTTCGGATCCCGAAAGGAAAGTTTCCCTAATTAGGAATACTTCCTCCGTTATAGTGCCTGTTTCAAATTTTGGTGGGTCAAATTTTAGAATCTTTGACCAAATATTCTCATAATTATGTAGTACTTCCTTGGTTTCCAAGAACACACTGCTTTGAGTAGAAAGTACTAGCAATTTATGCAGGCGATGCGTGCTTTAATTATTTTCTTTGTTGGTTATTCTTTCGCAGTAAACTCATTCAATTTTTTCTTTTCAAATCAATTTTCTACGACATTTATATAACTTCAGTTCTTCTTGATTGTGCTATTTTATGAGTAAATAATTTGAAATCAATGAAGCACGTATAATGCATAAAGCAATTATAAATTATATATCACTAACCTTTTGTTTGTTTTAACATAAAGTTGGAGTTGAAACTATGTGATGGTTCGATAATGTTACTTTAGATAAATAGCCTTATTTTATTGATAAAAAAATATAAGTTTCTAAATACATTATAAATCATCATCAAGTTTTTACATACTACATTATTGTCGATAAAGTATTTCAATAACACACTTCTAATTTTTTGTTTAAGGACTTTTCTAATCAATATATAATCATATGTATGTGTCATTTTAAATTTATGGTAAATTTCCTTATGTAAAATTATTTTGTCAATTTTATGTTGATTGTGATGACTTTGAATTGTTTGGGAATTTTCTTTTATAAAATAATTTTGTCAATTTTTTGTTGATGTGCATTGATTGTGCTGACTTTGAATTGTTTAGGAGTGTTGTTTAAAGTTTTTTTCTTAAAATATAATTTATTTAACAGGGGTAAAAATGTGATTTCAAATGGGGACATCGTTGCTCCCCTCTTCCCTTATACTACTAGTAGCAGATTAGTAGCAGTATAGAGTAGTATAGAGGTGAGTGCACCAAAACTTAATAAAACTAGTAGCAGACTAGCAGTAATTAATTCGACAGGAGGACAAAGGACGTACCATCGTCCATCGGTGTCATCAAAAATTGGTTTACTGTTATTTGAAGGTAAAAGCAAATTCCCGTGCATTGTCTCAGTCGACGAGATCTCCACTTTCATGCTAAAATCTTGCTTTTTGGGAGGTGATTATATATATATATATATATAAAAATAGGATCTTGTGAAAAACAACTTCTTAATTGAAAACCGAAAACAGGGAACTATTACCACTTTTAGGAAGAACTTTATACATTTTAAGGGTAACTTTTACCGCTTTAGGGTAACTAGATTATATTAAGGATAATTTTATGTATTTCAAGGGCAACTTTATATATTTTAAGGGTAACTTTTACTAGTTTGGGGTAACTATATTATATTAAGGTTGACTTTATATATTCCAAGGGCAACTTTATATATTAGAAGAGTAACTTTTACCACTTTTAGGGTAACTTTGAGTATTATAACAAAGAACTTTGACTGATATGCAATCAATCTTCTTGCAATTTTAATTTTCAAAATCTTTCGTTTCATGTGGTAAGTCAAGTTTTATGCTTTTGGCGTCCTCTTTGTTATTTTTATCTTGTTCATTATGGTATAGCATAATATGTGTTTTATTAGTTTCCCAAATATTGTTATTTGTTGTTGTTTTAAAGCTATTTGTTACCTCCTCTCTCTCACATATCTTTGGCGAATTTCATACAACCTATTAGCTCAATTGGTAGAGCATTGTGTAATACACAACGATGTAGGTTCGAATCCTGCATAGGTTTAACTATAATCAAAGTTACACTAAAAGAAGTTACCCTTAAAATATATAAAGTTGCCCTAAAAGTGGTAAAAGTTACCCTTAAAATATATAAAGTTACCCTAAAAGTGCTAAAAGTTACCCTTGAACATATATATAAAGTTACCCTTGAACATATATATAAAGTTACCCTAAAAGTGCTAAAAGTTACCCTTGAAGTATATATATAAAGTTACACTAAAATTACTAAAAGTTACCCAAAAATTGCTAAAAGTTACCCTGTTTTCGGTTTTCTGGATTAACAGTTGTTTTCACGGATCCTACCCCTATATATATATATATATATATATATATATATATATATATATATATATATATGCTGTATAAATGACCCAAAACAACATCGAAAGGGAGCAAAATCAAAAGCGTCAAGTGTTTGAGCTTCTTGTGGACTGTGGTAATACAGGAACTACAAAATATATCACTTGTAAGTTGCAACCCTGGTAAATCTTATATGGTCTATCTAAATCGTTCTCGACCAATCATGAACTTTTTGTAAAATAATTTAGTTTTTTCATAAATCTCTAAAATTTATCTTTTCATATTGTTTTATTATATAATAATATCTCAAGTATCAACTGATAAATAAATAATAATTCACCTTGGATTATCCTTAGGCTATTTTATACTTGTAAAAGTTCTATCTTTATAAGTTTGATATAGTCCCCTCAAAAAAAAAAAAAAAAGAGTTTGATATAGTTGGTACTAGTTAGTACTTACAGTAGGACACTAGATCAAATAATTGTGACGGTGTGATGTGTGATAGTGTGACAAGGACACTTTTGTTGCAAAGTTTATAACGAGGTTACTAATAGATTAGTCAAAGGAGCAACAAGGTTAATTTTACTAGGAAATTTATATTTTTTTTTCTTTGTCAATTTAAAAATAATTATAGACATTATTTATTGATGTTCCCAATTGAAATATTAGCACTATTTGAAATAACACAAATAGCATATAAGAAAAAACATACGTCAATGCGGTAACGTTTCGATTCGTCTCAATTAATGATTTCGATAATATCAACTTTTTGTAATTTTTACAAATACATAATTATATATATTTATATTCAAAGATGTGCATTAGAAAATGAGCAAGTCAAACTAAGAACAATAAGGAACATAGGAAGTATATGGATTTTGATGTCAATAGCTCAATGATTGATAGCTCATTTCTACTCCCTCTGTTTCTTTTACATGTATTGACTTCACTTTGAGGGAAAACCAAGAAGAAAGTGTAAAAGAGAGTGAAACTAAAAAGTGCAATAGAGAAATATTTAGGTGGATTATTATATTCAAGTGGACCAAATGGGTGAAAAAAGATGATAAAATTAATGAGACATATTACCAAAAATAGAAAAGTAATAATGTATAAATTTTAAAGTAATGGACCAAAAACGAAAATTTGGAGATTAGAAGAAACGAAGAAAGTACCTTTTTATTGTGTAGACTGTAGAGGTCAAGTTGTCAAGTCAAACTAGTATTTGGGCCCAAGCGTTGCCCCGGGTTGTATATTTTTCCCGAACTTAATATGCATTTTTTTCCATTCACATTAAAATATAATAAAGAAAACTTAACATTTAAAAGGTACAAATATAATAATGTGGAGATTTAAAGCATGATGAAAAGTCGGTTGAGATGGTTATTGTGCTATGTATAATAGCAAAATGTCACAGTTCAAATCTTGTTGCAAGTCAATTTATTTTTGTTAGTTGACATGACATATGTACACATACATTGGACAATTCTAGTGGAGTAAGAGAGGTGTCACGTGACGCGTATATATTGTCAAGCATACCTTTTAATATATTAGTATGTATGTTATAGATGGTCAAACTTTGACCATATTTAATTACTTACAGCTAAAGATAAATATCATTAATTTAATTCATATGTCTTAGGCCCTGTTCTTTTGAACTTATTTTGCCTGAACTGAACTGAACTTATTTTATTTTTGCTGAACTGAACTTATTTTTGCTGAACTGAACTTATTTTTACTTATTTTTGCTGAACTCGAACTTATTTTTGTCTGAACCGAACTTATTTTTACTTATTTTTGCTGAACCGAACTTATTTTTTGCTGGAACCGAACTTATTTTTACTTATTTTTGCTGAACCGAACTTATTTTTACTTATTTTTGCTTGACCGAACTTATTTTGGCTGAACCGAACTTATTTTTGCTGAACTAAACCAGTATTAACATAATATTATCAATACTCATTATTATAATAGTCAATAAATATTAACATAATATTATCAATACTTATTATTATTATTTTTTTATTATTTTATAATAATAAACAATAAATAATAATAATAAATAATAAATAATAAATAATAATAAATAATAAATATAATAAATAATAAATAATAAATAATAAATAATAAATAATAAATAATAATAATAATAAATAATAATAATAATAATAATAATAATAATAATAAATAATAGTAATAATAATAAATAATAAATAATATATAATAAATAATAAATAATAAATAATAAATAATAAATAATAAATAATAAATAATAAATAATAAATAATAAATAATAAATAATAATAAATAATAATAATAATAATAATAAATAATAGTAATAATAATAAATAATAAATAATAAATAATAATAAATAATAAATAATAAATAATAAATAATAAATAATAAATAATAAATAATAATAATAATAATAAATAATAAATAATAATAATAAATAAAAAATAAAAAATAAAAAAATAAAAAAATAAAAAAAAATAAAAGAATAAAAGAATTAAAAAAATAAAAAATAAAAAATAAAAAATAAAAAAAAAAAAAATAAAAAAAATAAAAAAATAAAAAAAAATAAAAAAAAAAAAAAAAAAAAAAATAAAAAAATAAAAAAAATAAAAAAATAAAGAAAGTAAAAAAAACAAAAAAAATAAAAAAATAAAAAAAATAAAAAAATAAAGAAAGTAAAAAAAATAAAAAATAAAAAATAGAAATTCATCATTATTATAATTATAATATTAATAATAATAACAATATTAATAGTAATATTGAAAATAAAAATAATAATTACAACATTAGATAAGACCGTACTTATTTTTGCCGAACCGAACTTATTTTTGCCGAACCGAACTTATTTTTACTTATTTTTGCCGAACCGAACTTATTTTTACTTATTTTTTCTTTGAACCGAACTTATTTTTGCTGAATCGAACTTATTTTTACTTATTTTTGCTGAAAATAAGTCCAAAAGAACAGGGCCTTAATCTCAATTTATAGTTTCAAAATATAATTTTTTTATAATTTTTAATAATACATAATTACAGTTACATATGGTTAAGGTTGTATATTAACAATTGTGATTTGTCAATATGGTGCATCTATTAAAAGCAGATGAAGTACATATGAAATGAGAGCTTGCAAATCTTGCATTATCTACTAGATAAGCAAATTTATGCTTTCTTCCACATGGGTCCATCAAACATGCAGTTGAAAATGTTGGGTACACCACAAAGACTATGAGCAAACTGTGGAACTGAGCAAAGAACATGCATAAGAGATTAGCAGCTATGCTAAATGTATCTGCCTGCAACCACTGGAGTATAGTGATAAAAGGTGTCATAAAGCCTCAAACAAACAACTTGCATCTTGGCTAACAAATTACCACAAAATGGCAATGACGAATTGGGTCAAAAGGTTACAGAAATATTGTCAACGTACTACACATTACACAATGTATGATTTTGTTCATATAAATAAGAGTTTTATATTGCTCGAAAATCACAAAGCAGTACTTAGTAGGAAATGAACCAAAACCATAAAGACGGGAAAATCAAGCAAGTTACATACGAAGACTGTTTCTTATATATATTAATAAATTTCAAATTTGTGTCGTCCGTTTTTTGGTTTCTTAGAAGTCACTCTCTGCTCACCCATTCTAGCTTTGCGTGCAAAGGATTCAGGATTTCTTTTCGGGCCAAGGGTCCTTGAACGATAGTTTTTTTGGGCGAAAAGATGATTGGATTTGTATTAGCTCGGGTCCCCTTCCTCTTGTACAGCTGCCATTGTGCAGACACACTTTGACTAAAATCAACCTGTATCCTTCTATCATCAATCAATGTGCCATCCATAGCAATGTAAGCTCGTTCGCAAGCATCTTTACTCTCAAACTCAATGAAACTATAGCCCAAACTATCCCCCATATTGTAATCACGGATAATATCAGCAGATTTTACTATCCCGAAGCGTGAAAATATTATATGCAAGTCCTCGTCCTCAGTAACATAATTAAGTTTACATATGTTCCGGTATGGAATAAGTGGTATGAAGTGAACCGGTATCTACTTTGCGTAGCAAGCTGGTTTAATGTCCTGCAAAATAAGTAAACTAACCTCGGGGGTTGATCCGAGGAACGCCCCTCCGATGCCTAAGTCAGTAAAGGGTAAAGACGGGATGTCTTAAGTATAATGCGATGGTGTTTGTGTACGTACCTCATGACTCAGGTCAGGGGTATTTATAGGAGCCGACAGTGTCCTTAACGAGGTAGGACTCTGCTCCCATTGGTTAGATACATTTCTATCCTCTTATGATACTTATCTTTAGGCCCAGAGGCACATTAAGTCAATACTGGATCAGCCCACGCCCATTCAGACGATGGCCCACATAATGAACACCGATAAGGTGTACCGATGTGACCGGCATGTTCGGCATACCGGTAGCCGATACGATTATACCCAATTGAGATGTGTTCTTCAGACTGAGTTGACCATAACGGTCAAGTCCGGTTTGAACAGACCGGTAGGGAACTTGTTCAGCCCCCATACAACTAGCCCCCAAGCCGGTATACCTGGTACAGGGATATCCAGCTTAATTAGTGTTGAGCCGTTATGGATGATGAAAATCATGCTTTTATCCCGGCCGATTAGAGACATCCCGGTAATAGGGTCAATTAGCGGAATATGAATCGTCGCCTCGATCATTGTGCTGATTTGACTAGGGTGTCGATGGCGATCGCAATGTTCGAGCCCATGGTACACGTGGCGTGATCGGGACGGGAAGACGAAACGTCGTTTAATCCGAGCCATGAAGCTTGTTATAAATAGTGCTCTTCACAGCACAGTTTCACATTTTCACATCACTTTCAAGCCTTCAAGCAATCATTCTACTCGAGACCTAGCGTTCTTTCGCTTCTTAGGCCTTTCGTCGTGACATTCCAAGTCGTGACCAAACTCCCTTATCGGCTATTCTCAGTGCCAGCTATCGCTCTTTTCCTTCTTTCCAGGTATTTTACCAAACTTCCTCTTAATTTCTTCAAGTAATCATGTCTTCTCATTCTGACTCACAAAACATTTCTGAAAGTCCCCAATCTTTGACCGATAGCGACTTAAATTCTGATAGTAAATCCGCTAGTCTTTCATCCAGTAATTCACCGGTAGTAAACCGCCCCCATGAACATAGGAGTAAATCTGGACATGACTGTAGTACTTCCGGTAGGGCCCCTGAAGAGTCGACACTACACGCCTCCCCCCTCACAGCCATTAGGGCTTTTGGAGAAGCTGTAGGGGTGCCGGTATCAGGGCAATATGGGACCATGCTGGGAATAGCAGAACGATCCTCTGTACTATTCCCACCTGCGGCCGGCACGTCTGCGGGTCCCCCTTCTGGAGCTTCCTCCGTTGCTTCAGGAGATGTTAACAGCGTCTTACGCGATATGATGTCGGACGAGGAGTCGGTATCTTTGGAAGCTGACTCCGACGAAGAACCAACCGAAGTCATCCCTGAGGACGACGATGAAACGCTGGAGGACCTGTTCATGCCTCCTTGCGAAGTCGGCAGCCCGTCCTTTATTCAGATCGACAAAAACTGGAGAAGGATGGCATTAAATAGCGATTTTTGCCGGAAAGGCTCCGAGTATTTTGCCTTCCCCAAAGGGTATGGATTAGTGATGCCGTCCGAGGGATGCCGGGTAACAGATTGCCCGCCTGGTCACGTAGCGGTCTATGCCCATATGCTAGATTTTGGGTTGAGATTTCCCTTGGACCCTTTTATAGTATAGATCTTCAAAGCCTGGAACATTTGTTTATCCCAGCTAACGCCGCTATCTTGGCGTAATTTGATATGCTATGCCTGGACCGTCCGATACAAGAGGTTTCCGGAGACCCTGAACCTGTTCCGGAAGCTACATTGGATTAAAGAGGACGGCTCCGCGAAGGGCAAAGGGAAGGGTAAAGGGAAGCAGTCACAAGCCGAGAGGGAACTCGGCCAGGGTGGCTGGATGTCTATGTACACCCGGCCCAAGAAACTAACAGTGTATCCGAAGCTGACATCCTTGAAGAACTGGCAGCCCCGCTTCTTCAAGGTGCGGGTGCCGACTGGCTTTCCGATAGGGCATCGTACACTGTCAAAAATAATTCCCGCAAACCTTCTAACAAAGTAGTAGGGTAAGTAGGGTCGAATCCACAGAGAGATGGTCGTTTTAATCTAGCTTCTAAGGTATAGAGAAACTAAACAAAATCAGGAATAATGAATTAAAGTTCTAAACTAATCAAACTACGAAAATCAGGAAAAAAGGATCTAGGGCAATGGTTCACCATGTTCATAACTATAATCTATCAAAATATCATCAATGGTTCAATGAATCAGATATCTAGAGCACATGTTAATCCTACGATCGGGCATTAACGCTCTCAAATCAACATATGCTAGTACGGTCGCTCTACATAATCAGATTTGCTAATTGTAGGTAAGCCTCTAAAGAGTACTATCTCTCGATCTATGACTCGATATTAGCAATATTTAATCAGACAATTGATCAGATTGCAAGATTAACAATAAAAACACTAATCAATTAGAGATATCAATAACTAATCAAACCATTAATAAATATCAATCAAGAATCATAGCATATAATCATGGATTCCCAAACCCTAGAATATAAACTACTCAATCATGAAATAAATAAACAAATTTAAATCTACAAAGAAAAGCATGATCAAAGAAATCAATTAAAGAAAAGAGATGAAAATTATAAACTCATGAATTAGTGAAAAAAAGAGAAACTAGGGTTTGCCATGAAAAACTAGAGAGAAAAGGAAGAAGGAAACTAAAGCTAAACCTAAGAATACAAAATATAACGTCCGAAAAAAAGGTCTTTTAGGGGGAGAGAGAAGACCTATTTATAGTTTTTACAAAACCGGCTAAAAAAGGCAAATAAACCCGTCTCGAGAAACCGCCCGGTCGGGCGACGGTGATTGAGGAACTACGACAGAACAGTAAATCCGCCCGGTAGGGCGCGCAAGCGATTTTGGCTCCTTTCTCGCCCGGTTGACCGGGCTAACATGCCTTGCATCCTGTGAAAATTTCATTTCCGCCCGGTCGGGCGAAACCGCCTGGTCGACCGGGCGGGAAAACAGCGATTTTGCGTCAACTTGCGAAGGCTGTATCTCTCGAACCAGAAGTCCATTTGGGGAGTGTGACCTATCGTTGAAAAGCCCTTCAAGTCTAGTTTCCAACCCAACTGGAATTTCTTGATTATAAGAAGTACATCAAAAGTTATGATCAGAAGAGTATACATGACTCCTTTTTCACATTTCTTCTAATGATTTTCCGCTTCGTTTTCGCTCAAACTCGTACTAAGACGTATCCATACTATCCTTATGCATCGTAGGTTATTTCCAAGTGCTCCTAATCCTCAAGCTCAGCTAAATATACTCCAAATACGTTCTCATTACCTGAAATTCATCAAAAACAAGAAAACATACCGAATAGGAGTAGAATAACATAACTTAAGAATATGATGCAATAATGAACCTAAATATGAATCTAAATGCTCTAAAATGCAACCTAAATGCACCTTAAAACTATATATAAATATGATTTATCAAACTCCCCCAAGCTAAACCATTGCTTGTCCCCAAGCAATAAGACATAGACATGGGAAAAGTAAGACAACCTACAATATAGGACTAAAACAGGGCTAAACACTCAGCTGAAAACACAAGAGATATAATCACTACACAAACCAAGCATCGAAACAATCTCGAACAAAGCCGCATAGCATGTCATGTATCACAATCAACTCTCCAATCATACCACATACCATCTCTCCCAAGCTGGATTTAACCAAACCTGACAGACATCACTATAGTCATGTGCGCTCAAATCTCTCATGTGTTTAAAGGATAAATGATGACACTCAACCTAATCAAGTCGACTCAGATGAAGCAAATACTCTTTAACTTTGACTTTTTGACTCACTTAACACTCAACAATACAATACACAATGATCAAGAGGACTTTTAAGGGTTGTAATGGGGCAGAGGTTAAAGGTATGGAATAATTTGGGAATTGTGGTGGAAAAACCAAGAAGGGGGAGCATCATATAACTGAAAACATGACCAAGAAAGATCACAACAACTCCACGCAACAACCAACAATCTCCAAATATAATCAACAACCTTATTCACTCAAGAAATTCAATCATAACCCTTTTTATTTCACTTTATCCATAACTTTCTTTTTCACTTCTTTTTCATTTCATTTTTCACTTTTTTTTTTCTTCTCGAACTTTCAATTCAATTTCAAAGCTCACTAAACATACTTTTCCATTATTCTAAACCACAAATAGAGCATTTCAATTCAATAAAAACCAAACCAAAACTAATACTCACTCCCCCAAGCTAGGCTTAGGACAAATATCAAATGAGGCCAATGGCTTCTAATGTAGGTAGCAATCAAACATAGTCAGAAAGGCTCAGCGGAGCTAGAGGAAGGATAATATGAAAACAAGAGTAACTCTGGAGCTAAGATCATGAAATAAAATGCCTCAATCATATTAAAATGTATGCACTATCAAATATCAAAGAGTACCAAGTCAAAATCAAGATCAATGCGACAACTAAGGAACTAATCACACATGAAAGAACATAACTGACACAGATACGTCAGTTTATAGGCACAGAAGCTCACGTAGCTTAAGGTGTCTGCACAATAAAGTTAAATCTAACCAGAGAGAGATCAATCAATCTTACCACAAACAATCAATTGCGAAACAATCGTGCTATAAAGTATCATGCTCAAGATGATTGACGCTTAGGAAATGTAGTAAAATATCATCAAAGTTCTCAAAGAGTGCCAACAATAGTCCTATAGATGCAACTAAAATGAGATGAAGTCTAATATGAAATGAAATATGCTAATGCAACTAAGAAAGCAGTACAATGTTTTTGGTTACACGTAAACTCCCACTCCTAGTGAGCGGTACAAACCGTGCAACATCCTATGAAAGCAATGAAAAAACTACTCTAAATGCAACTAACATGCGCTAAGTAATGATGACAAACATCCTCCCCCAAGCTGAATGACACATTGTCCTCAATGTGAACAAAGAGGAATTAAATGAGGGAGAGGTACAACTTACAAAAGGGGTGGGTAATCAAAGGGAATGTCAAAAAAACATCGACACCTCCACCACAATCGATAGTTGTAATGAGGCAATGAACTTAGCCAAAAAAATTGGCTATGCTTGCACCTAGCAAAAGACTTCATCACACAATAGCAAAGTTAGTCAAACCAAAAAAAATAAAAAAAAATAAAAAATAAATAAAAATAAAAATAAAAAATGAACAAAGTCGGGTTGCCTCCCGATAAGCGCTGATTTAAGGTCTTGCATGACTGTTTAAGATTAGTAGATCACTCATAATAGTTCAACGCTCTAAGAAGCTTATCATATGTTCCTCGCAAACATCTCGAGCATATTATATAAGAGTGGAAAGGAAAAATGAAAAAAATTAGTACTAAAATATTACTAAAACTACCAAAAGAAAAATCAAAGGAAAAATTATATTTACAAGAAGAAGAAAAAGAAAAATCGTTAGTCATTTTACAGGACTCAAAAGAAGGAAAAGAAACCAATTGTACATTATTTACATTATCATGAGAGTCATTCAAAAGGGGAGAAAGAAGGAACGATGGAGGATATAATAAAGGGGAAGAAGGAATAAGATCAAGTTTTTTAGAGAAGGGAACATGAGACTCAAAAACAGTATCAGATGAAACCGACAAAGACTCATGTATTATCTCACTCTCAACTTTAGACTCATATGCAGATGAAAAGTTTATAGAAGAAGTGTGAGACACTTCACTCTCAACTAAGGATTCGTCGACATAGGAACACTCACTACCAACTTCACCAATTACACACTTACCTTCTACCAAACTATCATGAGTCATATCAACGCCTTTCTCCTCCGGAGTATAATTCTCAACACCAAAATCATCATCATCAAGTATAACCTGTTGATTAGTAGATTGTTGCACATCAAGTAATTCAATAGATTTCGCTATGTTTTGATAATCATGAGCTAATTCATTTAAATCTTCATGCTGTTTAACCATATACTCTTTCATCATGTTAAATAGTTCCTGACGCTCTGATGTTTCGGGTTGAAAATAATTATTCACTTCAGGTTGATAACATTGAGTATAATCAGGCAAATAAGACTCATTAGGGTCATGGGAATATTCATAGGAATTCATGCACAGATTTTGTAAATTTTGACAATCATATGATGCATTATAAACATAATCATTCGCATTATAATACCCTGAATAATCATATTGCCCTTGATAATTCGAAAAAACATCCCCCTCAGAACTAAAATTATACGACTCCATAACACACTAAAACAGAGAGGAAAACAAAGAAAAAAAACTATTCACAAAAAGAGTGAAAGGAAAAAAAAAAATATACAGTTTAGTATCACCAACAATAAAAACAAAATAAAACAATACCGTCTCCCCGGCAACGGCGCCAAAATTTGATAGGCTGTCGTACACCTGTCAAAAATAATTCCTGCAAACCTTCTAACAAAATAGTAGGGTAAGTAGGGTCGAATCCACAGAGAGATGATCGTTTTAATCTAGCTTCTAAGGTATAGAGAAACTAAACAAAATCAGGAATAATGAATTAAAGTTCTAAACTAATCAAACTACGAAAATCAGGAAAAAAGGATCTAGGGCAATGGTTCACCATGTTCATAACTATAATCTATCAAAATATCATCAATGGTTCAATGAATCAGATATCTAGAGCACATGTTAATCCTACGATCGGGCCTTAACGCTCTCAAATCAACATATGCTAGTACGGTCGCTCTACATAATCAGATTTGCTAATTGTAGGTAAGCCTCTAAAGAGTACTATCTCTCGATCTATGACTCGATATTAGCAATATTTAATCAGACAATTGATCAGATTGCAAGATTAACAATAAAAACACTAATCAATTTGAGATATCAATAACTAATCAAACTATTAATAAATATCAATCAAGAATCATAGCATATAAACATGGATTCCCAAACCCTAGAATATAAACTACTCAATCATGAAATAAATAAACAAATTTAAATCTACAAAGAAAAGCATGATCAAAGAAATCAATTAAAGAAAAGAGATGAAAATTATAAATTCATGAATTAATGAAGAAAAGAGAAACTAGGGTTTGCCATGAAAAACTAGAGAGAAAAGGAAGAAGGAAACTAAAGCTAAACCTAAGAATACAAAATATAACGTCCGAAAAAGAGGTCTTTTGGGGGGAGAGAGAAGACCTATTTATAGTTTTTACAAAACCGGCTAAAAAAGGCAAATAAACCCGTCTCGAGAAACTGCCCGTTGGCCGACCGGCGACCGGTCGGGCGGCGACGGTGATTGAAGAACTACGACAGAACAGTAAATCCGCCCGGTCGGGCGCGCAAGCGATTTTGGCTCCTTTCTCGCCCGGTTGATCGTGCTAACATGCCTTGCATCCTGTGAAAATTTCATTTCCGCCCGGTCGGGCGAAACCGCCCGGTCGACCGGGCGGGAAAACAGCGATTTTGCGTCAACTTGCGAAGGCTGTATCTCTCGAACCAGAAGTCCATTTGGGGAGTGTGACCTATCGTTGGAAAGCCCTTCAAGTCTAGTTTCCAACTTAACTGGAATTTATTGATTATAAGAAGTACATCAAAAGTTATGATCAGAAGAGTATACATGACTCCTTTTTCACATTTCTTCTAATGATTTTCCGCTTCGTTTTCGCTCAAACTCGTACTAAGACGTATCCATACTATCCTTATGCATCGTAGCTTATTTCCAAGTGCTCCTAATCCTCAAACTCAGCTAAATATACTCCAAATACGTTCTCATTACCTGAAATTCAACAAAAACAAGAAAACATACCGAATAGGAGTAGAATAACATAACTTAAGAATATGATGCAATAATGAACCTAAATATGAATCTAAATGCTCTAAAATGCAACCTAAATGCACCTTAAAACTATATATAAATATGATTTATCACTTTCCCCTGCGCCGGTATTGGACGAAACCTCGCCCAAGGATGGAACACATCCCTGACAGGCGATTAACCCGCCGGGAAGTGGAGGCTTTCAATTTTTTTGAGGCCTCTTCGAAACCAGGCCCTAAAGGAGGGAAGCACGTTCCCGCGCCTCTCAATTGGCTACCTCACGCCGGTTATATTTTAGGCAACGCCCCTCTTTCCGCTTTGGGCTTTTGCCAATCTGAACCCACTGGTAATTAAGTATGATGTCGGTACATATTTTATATTTTACCATCTTGTTTGCTGCTAACGTTCTTTTATTCCTCTGAATGCAGGTCGGGAGCACTTAATCCAGCAGGCTCTTCATCTCAATAAGAACTATATTCCAATCAGCAATATGCCTCCGAAGCCGGCCAGAAAATTTACATCTATTCCACCCAGCGTTGGCGGCCGGGGTGGTAAGACTCGCGGCGCTGGCCGCGGTGAATCTGGTGCCGCTGCTCCCGGGAAGACCGTCCAGCCTCCTCCCAAAAAGATTACCTCAGCCCCTGCCAAGAGGAAGGCCGAGGAGGAAACTGAGACGTCCAGGCGGCCTCAAGCTAAGGCTCCCAGAAAGGAGCATGTTGAGGAGGTTGCTGCCGGTGAAAAAGAGCCGAAAAGGCTATTATCTGGGCGGGTAGCTGAGGTCGGCACCTCCTCCTTGAGGCCCAAAATTTACAAACAGCTGACTTTGCCGGCTATGATTCCTGAGCTGGAACACTTTGCTCAGCCGCGCAAGTCAGGCTTCATAGAGCAATCCGAGGTGGAGGTGCCGGAAGTCCTCCGAAAACGGTGGACCCGATCTCCGGTTCGTGATGGGGCTCACTTCCAGGCCAAGCTGAACGTCCTCGATGACGAGTCTCTGCTGCTGGACCGTCCTCTCGATGGTGGTAACCTGGGGTACCGGCTCCTGAAAGGGCTCCAGTTGAAGTACGACATGCCGGTAGATCGTCTACAGGCTCCTGCTGCTGTTCACGCGCATAATTTGGCCGTGGTAAGTTTTTCAGAATTAGCGGTGCTATTGTTGGCCGGCTTCTGTTTACCACCCTTTTAACTCTTTTTTATTTTTCATCTGTTGCAGGCGGCTCATTCCGGTAAAGAACTCTGCGATCTTTACCAGTATTTTCAGGGCGCATATTATGGCGAATTGGAAGATCATCAGGCCACCCAAGACCAACTTACCGCGAAGAATGCGGAGTTGGTGAATATCGGCAATGAACGGAAAAAGCTGAATACTGACCTGGACAAGGCTAATACGGACCTTCAGAGTGCTAAGGTGGCGGCCTCTAGCAGTAAGCTCCTCCTGAAAAACAAAGACGTCGAGCTGACGAAAGTGAAGGAGGAGCTGACCGCCGCAAAGGGCCGGGAAGCCAACGCTGTGGCAGAGTACCGGCAGTCCATCGACTTTGTACACCGGTTAGCGAACCGATACAACGGGGGTTTGGCCGCCGCTATGCGGTGCACCAGGCACACTTTCCCGGACCTGGACTGGAGCCCCGTTGAGGAGGCCCACAACCGACAAGAATTCGAGATCCCGGTGGAGGGCGAGGATCTGGATCTTGGGGTGACTGAAGCTGACATCGCCAATGCCGATCCTCGAGTAGAGTTCGAGGAAGCTGAGCCTGATGTTACCGGCGAGCAGGCTGATCTTGGAGCTACGGATGAACCGGCTGACGGCGCTGTCGTCCCGACTGATAGCGTTGTCATTCTTGACAAGAGTCCTGTCGGCTCCGCTCCTGAATCGGTCCTGGATGGCGGCAAGGCCCCTACCTCTGAGGCTGCCTAGGCTGCTTAGTTTAGGTCTTCTTTTTTCTTCCTTTGCTTCTGATCTGGCAGCTTGTTGCTGGCCTGACTTTTTTGTTAGAATAGGATGTAACCTATTGTGTTGTTAATGGAATATATTTTCTTCATGCACCTGTGTCGGTTTTGCTTTTAATTATTTTGCCGATTTATTATTTCCGTCACTCCGGCAGATCCGCTATGGCTCATAGACCGGCAAATAGCTAACTTACTATTTCGTTCCGGCAGATCCAATAGGGTCATTGACCAGTTATGAGGTGGGGTGTTCCCGCCGGCATTGTACTTGTTGGGTTGGCATATCCTCTTGGGTCATTGACCATCCCTAGAGTACTGGAGCCGTTAGCTCCTCTTGACGGCAGATTCGCGTAGATCATTGACCGTCAATGGGCTTTCTTCCCTCGTGACAGCAGATCCACGTAGGTCATTGACTGTCTACGAGTGATTCTTTTTCATTGGTCATGTTATAGACCGTCAGAAGTACAGAAACAACTATTAGTGTAAAATAACGGTAATTGATCTTATTGAAAATAGACAATTATTAGTTCAAACAACTATGAAATCGGCAACAATGCCATGCAACTATTGTTATGAATCATAAAGGTAATCAATATTAAACAAAGTACTTCTTAAGTACGCTAGCGTTCCAGCTGTTCTTAAGCATTTTACCGGCCATGTCTTCCAGTAGATAAGCACCCGGACTATTTCCTCTTTTACAAGGTACGGTCCCTCCCAGTTTGCCGTCAGCTTGCCATCTATGTGAGCTTTACCGGTAGCAGCTGTGCGCCTGAGCACCAAGTCGCCTTTCTCGATTGGCCGGCTTCTTACCCGTTTGTTGTAGGCCTTGCTTATCCGATCCTTGTGTGTTGCTGATCTTAACTCCGCCGCTAGTCTGACTTCCGGCAAAAGGTCAAGTTCTTCTCTCGTGCAACCTCGTGGTTCAATTCCCGGGTCGTAGTTTAGAATCCGCCACTCCGGCGATCCAACTTCGACCGGTAGCACGCCTCGGCCCAGAAGGCCAATCCGAAAGGAGTCTCTCCTGTTGCTTCCTTTTCAGTGGTCTTATTAGACCACAACACCTCGGGAACCATATCGGCCCAGGCGCCCTTCAAATCATCTAGCTTCTTTTTAAGAGCGTTGAGAATTTGTTTATTGGTGGCCTCGGCCTGGCCATTGCTCTGGGGGTGGCACACGGAGGAGTATGCAAATTTGATGCCGTATGGGCTTAAGAAGCTCTTTATCGGCCCGCAATCAAACTGGACGCCATGATCCATGACTATCCCCATAGGAATCCCAAACCTTGTGATGAGGTTTTGCCAGATGAACTTCCTAACTTGATTAGCCGTTATTTTTGCAGTCGGCTCGGCTTCAATCCACTTTGTGAAGTAGTCTATTCCTACTATCAGGAACTTCCTTCCTCCAGATGCCGGCGCGAATGGTCCAATAATATCCATCCCCCACTGAGCGAAAGGGATTGGATTCAAGATCGGCTGCAAATCATTTGCCGGCTGATGGATGACCGGTGCAAACCTCTGGCACTTGTCGCATTTCTTGACATATGCCTGTGCGTCCATCAACATTGTCGGCCAGTAGAAATCGGCCCTTAAGGCTTTTAAAGCCAGCGTTTTTCCACCAACATGATTTCCACATACCCCTTCGTGTATTTCCTCTATTATTTTTGTGGCCTCATGGGCCGTTACACACCTCAGGAGTGGTAGCGAAAAACTCTTCTTGTATAGTTGCCCTTGGAAAACACAAAACCAGGAAGCTTCTCGCTTTAGCTTTCTTGCCGCCATCTAATCAGTGGGCAAACTTCCCGTTATCTTGTATGCCAGTATGCCGTCATACCATTCGCTCTTTTGAGCGACTTCGTTCACCTCTGCCTGGGCGACCTCTATGCTTCTCTCCGGCAGTGTTTCCATCATCACTCTCCGTTTGGTATCTGTCGTGCTTGAACTTGCCAACTTTGACAGAGCGTCGACCGCCATGTTCTCCGTGCGAGGCACCAACACTACTTCGAAGTTCTGTAGCTGAGCCGTTATCTGTTTCACCTTCTGCAGGTACTTCTGCATTACCGGTTCCCTGGCTTCGTAGGTACCCTCTATCTGGCTTGATATAAGCTGGGAATCCGTTGTCATCCGTATTTTTCTTGCTCCAGACGCTATGCACAGACTTATTTCCGCTATTGCAGCTTCGTATTCTGCCTCGTTGTTGGATGCTTTGAACCCAAATTGGACGGCATATTCAAAAATATCTCCCTCGGGAGATGTCATGACCACTCCTGCACTAGCCCCTGTTTGGGCTGCTGAGCCGTCTACCGATGTTTGCCAGGTGCCGGCTGCCCCCTCAACTTCCTCGCAGGTAGTCTCGACTATGAAGTCGGCTAGAGCCTGCGCCTTGACAGCTGTTCTTGGCCGATATTCTATGTCGAATTCGGACAGCTCTATCGCCTATTTGAGCAACCTACCGGTCGTATCTAGCTTATGCAGCTCTAGAGGCTGGTTTGTGAGCACCTGGATGGTGTGCGAATCGAAATATGGTCGCAACTTCCTGGCCGCTATCAGCACGGCGTAAGCCATTTTCTCCAGCAGCTCGTACCTTTGTTCAGCTCCAGCCAAGACATGACTCACAAAGTAAATAGGATGCTGCTGCTTGCTTTTTCTACTAAGCGATCTTTGCCGCTACCGTCTTGGCCGACACCGAGACGTATAATTGCAGCTTATCCCCCATCTCGGGTCGGGTAATAGTTGGTAGCCTCTTGAAATGCTCCTTAACGGCCTCAAAGGCCTGCCTCTGCTCATCTCCCCATTCGAACTTCTTGTTTCCCCTTAGAACTTTGAAGAACGGCAACGCTTTTTCCCCTGACTTGGAGACAAACCTCGTTAACGCCGCCATCTTGCCGGTCAGCTTTTGGATATCCCGGATACTCTTTGGTTCCGGCAGATCACTTATCGCTTTGATCTTGTCAGGATTGGCGTCTATTCCCCTTTCACTGACCATGAAGCCAAGGAATTTTCCAGATCTTACCCCAAATACACACTTCTAGGGGTTAAGCTTCATTCGGTATTCTCGCAAAGTCGCAAAGGTTTCTTCAAGGTCCGTGATGTGGGCCTCTTCCGTCAAGCTTTTGACGATGCTATCGTCAACATAGACCTCTACATTCCGACCTTTTGCTTTGCGAATATTTTGTCCACCGGTTTACGGTAAGTAGCTCCAAGATTCTTTAGGCCGAACGGCATGGCCTTGTATGCATATACCCCGGCTTCTGTTATGAAGGCCGCCTTGTTTTGTGTCCGCCTCTAGGAGGCTGATTTGATGGTACTCAGAGAATGCGTCCATAAAACTCAGCAGCGCATGGCCGCTGGTAGAGTCAACCAGCTGATCGATCCTAGGCAACGGGTAGCAATCTTTTGGGTAGGCTTTGTTGAGGTCAGTGAAATCTACACACATCCGCCAAGACCCATTAGCTTTTTTGACCATTACCACGTTTGCCAGCCATTCCGGATAGTCACATGGTTCGATGAAGTCCGCTGCTAGCAATTTGCTCACCTCCTCCTTGATGGCTGCGTTTTTCTCGGAAGAGAAATTTCGCTTCTTCTGTTTTACCGGCCTTACATCTTCATTCACATTTAGCCGGTGTACCATGAACGCGGGATCTATTCCCGGCATCTCATCCGCTGAGAAGGCAAAGACGTCAGCATTGCTTCGCAGTAAGCTGATCAGGTTCACTTTAACGTTGTCGGCTAGGTCAGCCCCTATTTTGACTGTCCTTTCGGGCCTTTCTAGCTCTAGGCTAACTTCCTCAGTTTCTCCTTCTGGGCTAGGTCTCGGCAAATCTGCCGGCCTTCCCTCAAAGTTTTCCATCGACAAATCCTTGTTTGCCTTGTTCTCAATCCGTCGCCTCTTTCGCTCCGATGGTGGAGATTCTGCCGGCCTTTTGTGATCAGAGTTCTTCAGAGCCGTCAGATAACAGGCTCTTGCCGACTCTTGGTTACCTTTTAGCCTCTCCGGCTTTCCACTATTTGACGTATAGATCATCGTCAAATGATAGGTTGATACCACGGCCTGAGCGTCATGGATCAATGGTCTTCCAATGATGGCATTATAAGCTGCGGGCACATCAACTACCAGGAATTCCACCATGAGATCGCGGGAATGAGGTCCTTCTCCCAATTTCACCGGTAGCTTAATGGTACCCTCAGGAACGACTGATGCTCCGGTAAAACCGATTATCGGGTATGAGACCGGCTTGAGACAAGATCTTCCTAGCCCCATCTTCTCGAATGTAGGCATGAAGAGAATGTTAGCAGAGCTGCCGCCATCCACCAGAATGCGGTGGACTATTGCCGTTGAAATTTGCAGAGATACTACCAAGGGATCATCGTGAGGGTAGATACTTCCCCTAGCGTCCTCTGCTGTGAATGAGACGGATGGCATGATTGGTGGTGCCGGCCACTTGCCGGTGTTGTGGTAATTCACTTGGTGTCTTACCTCTTTGAGGCTGGCTTTGGCGCCGTGAATACTGCCGCCGTGAACTGGACCGCCTGATATAACGTGTATCTCCGTTATTCTTTCTTTAACGGGTTTTCTCTTCCCATCTTCTTCTTTGGGGGGACCCTTCACGGTGATCCGTCCTCGCCCGATACTTGCTTGAAATAGCCTCTTCGTATCGGGTCTTCGATGCCGTCCCTCGGGTCCTTACGGCTTTGGATATATGGTCGTGATCCTTGTGGAAGTCACACCACTTGGACTGTCCCGCCTTTATAAAACATCTTCCGGGGCCGTTGCCACTTATCATCTTGCTTGTGCAACTCATATATTTCGGCCCTGGACTTTGTTAGGGGAGTGTAGTTGTGGTAGCGGTCTGGCCGTCCTTCCTGGCCGCGTTGCTTTCCTCCCGTCTTCCGGAGTTATCGGATTTTCTATCCTTCTGGCTTTTATCCTTCTCTTTCTCCTTTTCTCTTTCTTTCTCCCTGCCATCTCCATCAGACCTCTTCGAGGTTGCCGCCTTGTCAAACTCCTCTCCTCGGATAAACTCGTTAGCTTTCCCAAGGACTTCAGTTAGACTCGTCAGCTCCTTACGACCTAGGTAACTTCTGAAGGCCGTTCCCTCTTTCAAACCAGTCATCAATGCCAACACCGCGACCTCTTGCTGTAGGCTGGAGATTGTAACGGCTTCAGAATTGAAACGGCCGATGTAATCCCTCAGGCTCTCCTTCTCTTTCTGCTTGATTGACATCAGCTCACCGGTGGTCTTTTCTCTTCGCTTATTGCTAACGAAGTGTGTTACGAACATGGATGTGAGCTGGCGGAAGTCAAAAATTGATGCCGCTGGTATGCTTTTGTACCATGTTTGCACCAAACCGGCCAGAGTTGAAGGGAACACCTTACACCACACCGAATCAGTGTCAGTGTATAGCAGCATGTGTCCTTCGTAGGCAGAGATGTGATCTTCAGGATCAGATCTCCCGTCATACTTGCAAGTTGGCATTTTAATCTTCTCCATAGGTTCTTGCAGTATGGCAGTGGAGAATGGAGAGTTCCGGAGCGATACCGGTGCTCGACGTCGGGCAAACTCAGTCTCTCTCCTGCATCGGGAAGATTGTTGAATCTCAGTTTCCTGGCGATCCTCCTCACCTTCTCCCTCCATCGGCTCTGTAGGAGTCCTCGAGTTCTCCTCCTGATCCTGATCATGCCGGCTTTGGGCACCCTGTCGGCCAATCGCGAGAGAACGCATCTTTCTCACCGGACCGTGTGGCTCGCTCGGGGAGCGCTTACCGGCATGACCGGTCGGTGGAGTTTGACTCGCCATGGCCTGGAAGACTTCGGCAGCACTCCGAAGCTGCTCAGGGCTGAACATATTTTGCAACGCTGCAAATATATTATGTTGAGGGGTCTCAGTTGTCCCCTTCCCCTTGTCGTCTGGCGGTTGGGAGGACCCAATCACCGGTTGCGGAGTGTTAAAACCAGGAGGCCCGCCCCCCACAGGGACGTTATTCTCGTTTACTTCTGGCATCCCTAAAGTTTGCTTAGGATCCATAAGGCGAATGAGTTGGCTGGATCGATTGCGGCTTAAGACCAAAGTATAGTTCACCCCTCCTTCTAGCGCCAATTGTTCCGGTATGGAATAAGTGGTATGAAGTGAACCGGTATCTCCTTTGCGTAGCAAGCTGGTTTAATGTCCTGCAAAACAAGTAAACTAACCTCGGGGGTTGATCCGAGGAACGCCCCTCCGATGCCTAAGTCAGTAAAGGGTAAAGACGGGATGTCTTAAGTATAATGCGATGGTGTTTGTGTACGTACCTCATGACTCAGGTCAGGGTGGGTATTTATAGGAGCCGGCAGTGTCCTTAACGAGGTAGGACTCTGCTCCCATTGGTTAGATACATTTCTATCCTCTTATGATACTTATCTTTAGGCCCAGAGGCACATTAAGTCAATACTGGATCAGCCCAGGCCCATTCAGACGATGGCCCACATAATGAACACCGATAAGGTGTACCGATGTGACCGGCATGTTCGGCATACCGGTAGCCGATACGATTATACCCAATTGAGATGTGTTCTTCAGACTGAGTTGACCATAACGGTCAAGTCCGGTTTGAACAGACCGGTAGGGAACTTGTTCATCCCCCATACAACATACAAACAACACATTCTCTAGAGGCTTTACATCAACATCAGGGATGTCACCAATACTTTCCAGAACAACAGCACTTGAGTGTGCTTCCTTGGTACGGAAAACTTCCTCCAGCTCTTCAGGAGCTAATCTTTCATCTATCGGTACCCAATCATCTTCAAGCCTCACATCATCATCAACCTCCAATTTCAGAACAATTATTTGAGCCATTTTTGGATAGTCTTCATAAGGATCATAAAGTACATAAGTCTGCTTAATTCTTATATTCTTTAATGGTCTTCCACTCTGATTAAAGTAAGCTTCATTTAATTTTGTCAATGTGTAAAAACCTTCTACCACCATCCCGAAAACAGTATGCTTGCCATCGAGATAGTCAATGTTATCGCGTAAAGTTATATAAAACTGAAATGCATTCAAATTCCTCCCAGCACTAGCCATACCAACGATACCCATCTTCGAGTGTTTCAGGTCCGATTGAATCTCATCTTTGAAAAAACGAAATTTATCACCATCCAGAAATTTATATATAGAATCGCCTCCCGTTCTTGTTCTAGTGGGATCGCCAGTTTGAGCAATAAAATCCTTGTGCACGGTATGAAACAAACAGCCATTGTAGTAGTTGATTTTGCATAGTTTCACAAAGTTCTCGCAGCTCAATCGACATTTGGTAAACAAATCGATGACGAAATCACCCACACTCGTCTCTATCATTACGGACATTTTCAAAAATCAATCTAATCGCGATTCTGATTAATGAAACACTAAAAACTTGCCCAACCAAGTACCAACAAAGTTCTCGATTTAGTCCTCGATTTGTTTTGGTAACTTCCTAATTTATTTAATGAAATAAACACTCGCACAAAGAAGAAACAAAAAAAAATTAATGGAACACTCTCACACAACAGAAGGAGACAACAGCAGGACACAAGGACCACACCCGCAGGACAAAAATATTTGGCACGAAGAAGAAACCCAGCGAGAGCACTCACACAGCATAAACGAAGAAGAAAAAGAATGATTTAATGGAGAAAGAGAAAACACTCAGACTCGATCAAACCGACAACACCTTATTCTTTGGTAAAGTAAATTCTCGCACAAAGCAGATGCGAAGAAGAGCGACAACTGTGCACACTCGCACAACAGAGAACAGAGAACGGCAGCAGACTTCAGCAGCAGAGAATAGCAGTAGACTTCAGCAGCAGAGAACAGACGGATTAATGGAGGAAGACAAAAGAAATTAATGGTGGATTGTTGTCTCGCATGGCAGACGAGCCAAAGTCGAGTAAAAAGATTAAACGGATGAGAAAAGAATCAGATCTTGGAGAAAAAATTTCTCTAAATTAAAGAGGCTCTTGATACTATGTTAAGATTTAGAATATGGGAAACTCATCAATCTTCTCATTAAATATATACAACTTAATACCAGTAAACCTTACTGAACTAGATATCCTAACAACTTAACAGATAGGAATATAATACAAGACTCCTAATAAACATAATACTCCAATATATAACCCCAATCAACTTATCCTGAAGAGAACCAGTTACTTGCTGCAAGAGAAATAAATTACAATTAACAATTTGGTAATTTGCATTACATTTTAGTATCAATATAATTAAGAAGCTGGTTTATGAAGTGATCTTACCATTATTCTTGTGGTCTGCTCCTTTCTTTTGATTCCTTATGCAAAGCCAGAATTCAGTGTACAGCTTGCTTCCATGAGTCAGATTATCGGGATTATCTAGACACAGATATAGCGAGAGGTCTTTTCCTTTTGCTTCACCCACCACTCTTGGATACAGATACATTTTCCTACAGCATCAAGAGTAAATGAAAGAAGGAAGTTTAGTAAAAAGTGTTAAGATTTAGAATATAGGAATCGGCTTGTAGAACAACTGAATTTCTTGTTATTGAATGATATGGGTGCAACCCTATTTATATAGTACAATGACCTTGAACAATAAGCCAACCCTAGAATCCTAATAAAGATACTTACCTAATATCACAAGGAAACTATACTCGTTCCTTATAAGTCTAGGACTCTAATATAATATACTTACCATAACTCTAATACTCCCCCTCAATTGTAGGGTAGTAACACGAACACTACGATTGAAGAAAAAAATAATATAAAAGAATTACTAGGAAACCAATAAGACATGAATCAATCAACGCCATCAATAACCAGAATTTAAACACCATTTTGGATTAGGGACAACCAAGAAATACCCTTTTTGAATTATGGACAACCAATCAACCTTCATGATCCAATTCGTCACTTAGGTTATCAACAATGCACAACCGCACCAACACGAGGGAACGTGGCAGCAGCAGTTGTTGACAAGCGAGCAAGAGCAGAGAATGCTCGCACACACGCCACAGCATAAACAAGTGAAGAAGCAAGCAGACAAACCGTCACACCCGCACAAACAGACAACATAGAACACAAACGCGCACAAAGAAAACCAGGCAGAACAGATGGCACACAAGCAGCCAAAACGAAGAAGAAACAGGTACAGCACGCAACTCAAGACAGCAGGGGATCAGCAACAGTAAATTAATGAAGGAAACCCAAAACACTCGCACAAAGCAAACAGAAACTCAAACCACTCGCTGACTCGCACAAAGCAAACCAACCAGAGAAGACAAAACAACGGTAGATAACATCAGCAGACAAACAGTACGAGACAAGCAGCAGTAAATAGCAGCAGACAACAGCAGTAAGTAGCATCAGCAAAGAAGGGGACTACACCCGCAGAGATCAAACCGCACCAACACGATAGCTTGGATGGGCCACCATAACCCATCACAATAACGATGCGTAACCGCACCAACCCAACTAGGGACCCAACTAGGGTTTTGTAGAAACGATGCACAACCGCATCAACCGAACAAGATCAAGTCTTGGTCACACACCTCCAACATACCACAAACAAGATCAAGAAGACATGAAAAAAAATAGTTATCGCACAAAGCAGATGCGTAGAACAGCGACCAGAACACAGTAGCAGACAAGAAACCCAGCGACGCACTTTCACGAAGACAACGAGTAGATAACAGCAGCAGAAAAGGGATCACACCCGCAGAGAAAGCAAACCCAGCGATGTACTTTCACGAAGACGAAACAAAAAAAACATAATTTAATGGAGAAAGACAAAACACTCACACATGAGAGAAAGTCGATCACACACACAGTAAGGCAACAAAGACACCACGACGGCGCCAACAGACAGCAGCGGAAGAGCCGAGAACAAAGCAGGCAAGAAAATCTCAACTTTAACGGAAATAATCCGGCCGGTGGGTTTAAAACTCAAACCCACCGGCACGAGAACAATATTTTCGAGTTTTTACCCAAGATCTTAACTTGCTCTTGATATCATGTTAAGATTTAAAATATAGGAAACGGCTTGTAGAACAACTGAATTTTTTGTTATTGAATGATATGGGTACAACCCTATTTATATAGTACAATGACCTTGGACAATAAGCCAACCCTAAAAACCTAATAAAGATACTTACCTAATATCATAAGGAAAGACTCTAATATCATATACTTACCATAACTCTAATAAAAAGCAAAGAAAAAGAAACAATAGTTAATAAGAACAAGAATATGTATGTTTGAAATGAGAAAGCACTACGTACCAAGACCATTCACCAAAGCTGAAAAAAGGAGAGTTTAATTCATTGCGACTCAAATCGGAGAAGTTTTCAATTCTCCAAGTGTAGCTCCTCTCAGATTTTGACTCTATAATAGACAGAGTAGATGTTTTTATCTGGCCATCTCTAAATAATACTTCAGCGCCAAGAACACAACAATCATTAAGTATAAAACCATTAGCAGCATCTCTGAAAGACTCAAGAGGAAGACATTTGGAAATTCCCCATGTGCTCTTTAAAGCATGAAATCGCTTGTCTCGTATGTCTGGATGACTAGATCAAATCAAAAAGTAACAATGGAAGATATAAGACAATTTGATTTATTGAAAAGTAATTAGGAGAAAGTAACATAA
Organism: Beta lomatogona; assembly: GCA_947646795.1. Lineage (NCBI taxonomy): Eukaryota > Viridiplantae > Streptophyta > Magnoliopsida > Caryophyllales > Amaranthaceae > Beta > Beta lomatogona. The sequence continues at coordinate 64,706 of CANSNZ010000851.1, read as the reverse complement.
ACTATATATATCTCATAGTATTACTTTCAACTGTTGGGTTAATATGGCCCAAATTTTATTTGGCCCAACTTAACAACAAAAAGATCCATGCTATCTAAGGGGCGTTTGGTTGGAAGTGGGAAAGGGAAAGGAATCAAGTAAGGGTTAGGAAAGGAAAGGAACCCCAAACCCCCCAATTTACCCATGTGTTTGGTTAGACAAGAGAAAGGGTAACAAAAAGTTGACCCTTTACCTCCTCCCTCCTCCCCTCCCCTCCCCCCCTCTCTTTCTCACTTACGCCTGGCACCGGGCCGCCGCGCGACCAACGACATCCGGGCTAGGGTTTTCGGCGTGTGGGGGGTGTTCTCGAGGGCTAGACTAGGGTTTTCGACGGATGGGGGGTGTTTTCGAGGGCTAGGCTAGGGTTTTTGACGGCCGGGTGTAGTGTTTTGGAGGGCGGGGTGGGGTTTTCGGCGTGGGGTAGTGTTTTCGAGGGGTGGGTGGGGTTTTCGGCGGTTGGGGTGGTGCTTCCAAGGGTCAGGGTGGGGTTTTTGGCGGGTGGGGTGGGGTTTTCGGCGGATGGGGTGGTGTTTCGGTGGGTGGGGTAGGGTTTTCGGTGGGTTGCGGGGGTCGGCGACTCAGGTGGAGGGTGGTGGTGGCGGCTCGGATGGTCGTGGTGGTGGTCGGAGGGTCGGCCTGGTGGTGGTGGTGGTGGGGTGGTCGGTTGTGTTATGGTGTAAAAGGGATTTGGGGGTATCCAAAACCTTGGGGGGGGGTAATGGATCTAAGGGTAAGGGGGTAATTCTAAACCGAAAAAATGGGTAAAGGGAAAGGAAAAAATCATCAACCAAACATCAAGTAAGGAAAACCTAAGCTTGGAAACCCTTTCCCTTTCTTCACACCCCTCAACCAAACGCCCCTAAGTATGTAGGTGATTTGCATCATGATTTCTCTAGAAATCAAGTGAAATCATATGAGGAAAAATCAGGGCATATGGCGGCAAATTAAGGAGCTTGAGAATTCTTTCACTAACCGACTTAAGCAAGGCTTAAGCATTACCGACATTACTTGCATTATAAATACATGATGTTGGGCATATTTTGGAGGTAATCCACTATTAGTCCATCACAAAATCCACCCACACTCCTCCAATGTTTCATTCGGCTTCTATCCTCTTTTACACTCTATGAGTGTTCTTTCTACATAATATTTTGGCTTAGAGAGATATTACGTACAATGTGTAGGTTTGTTACTATTGGCTCCGTTATTGAGATTCGGTTCTCTAAGATATTACGAGGTCGGAGATTTCCTACAACACACAATCTCCTAATCCACTATTCTTTGTACTACTCCTAGTGAGTTTATATTATAGTGAGAGTTCTATTTGTACTACTCACCCTAATAAGTTTCGGGTGATTCTTGTACTCCCCTATTTTTATATAGTGGATATTGGGTACTCGTCGTCCGTGGGTTTTTTTGCCTCTATTTGAGGATTTTTCCCACGTTAAATATTGTGTGTCCATCTTTTACTACTTTTCTTGCCACATATTTCCAACTTTATTATTTTTCTCAATCTCTACATCTTTAATCTGCTTCCGCAACGCACTCACAACCCTAACATCAACAATTTAACTTTCACGGCGTTCAAGACACACCTCTGATCATTTATATCATCAAAAATCTAACTGATTTCATATTAATTTGAAGTTTATGAAGTTTTATTGGAAAAGCTAAACTGTACAAACTAATCGGAAAAACCTTAATGCTGGAGGTAAATATAAGAAGTTACCATAAGCAACGGGAGAAGTAGTTTAGATTTATAGTAGTGAGTTTTATGTAGTGGCAAAATCCAAACCTAAGACAATCAGGTAATTATCCGGGATCTGATCATAAAAGAGAAATCGAAGTGCCACGTTAACAGAGTTTGTCAATCATTTTTACATAAAGAGAGAGGTGATCTTCTCCATGTTCTTCCTCTTTTCCATTGGGATACACAGACAACACCCTGAGTCAAGCACAATAATCAGAACTCTATTTTCTAGTACATTTGTTCACAAAGATTATTATTATTGTCGTTGTTGTACTTATTAATTATTAGTATTGGTAATTATTATTAATGTCGTTGCTATTATTATAAATGTCATTGATATCACTATTTGAAGTTATTTGTGTTCAAGAAGAAGAATGTTCTTTTGGCATTCGTAAGTGTTCTTTTTATATTTATTCTAATTAATAATTTTGATATGTGATGTTCTTTTTTGATGTTGTACATGTAACGAACATGACAATAGTATATGATGTTTATTTTTTTAAACAATTTTGGTAGAATAATATAAATTATATATTACTAGTTTATATAAAACATGAGTAGTATGGGATAACCTAATGGTGTTGTCATCACGTTCAAAATTTTCCCTACAAAGGATTTCAACTTATCTTTAAAAACAAAGTTTATATAAAACAAGACAACGATATAAGAAGAATATGTAACCATTTTGTTCAAGATCATATGATTGTATATATTTATAGGTTTATTTATAATAAAAAAGAACAATTTATTGATATAACAAAGAACATGTTGTTAGTTAAATCCAAACATGTCATCAATATAAAAATAACATCTATCTTTTATTTTTAAAATGTGTTCCCCTTCTTTAATATCATTATATGTTCTTTTAATTACTAGCTAAATTCTTATTATTAACGGACCTTGAACATGAGTGTTCTTTTGTTTTTAAATTTTTGGGCCCCTTTCGGGAATCCCGTGGTAAGATGAATTTTCTCTGGGCCGCCCGCACAGTGGTCACTCACCTAAAGACCCAACAAGCCCCAACCCACCTTCCCCACCCACAACAATATTGAAATATATGCTTCCACCAAGATTTGAACCTTGGTCGGCCATGTGGGAGGTAAGAAGCCATACCATTGGACCCAAGGGCCAAGAGTCCTTAGTCTTTTATTTTTAATTGTATGTTCATATACTAATGTGCTCTTTTTAAAAAAAAAAACTAATTATGCTAATAATAATAATAATAATAATAATAATAATAATAATAATAATAATAATAATAATAATAATAATAATTATTATTATTATTATTATTATTATTATTATTGTTATTATTGTTATTATTATTATAAAATTATTATTATTATTATAAAATTATTATTATTATTATTATTATTATTATTATTATTATTATTATTATTATTGAAAGTTGTGCATAGTAATAAAATGATAGTAATAGTAATACTAGTAATGAAATACAAAGTAATAATAATAATATTAGTAATAATATGTTTTTTAAAAAATAAGTTCGGATCGGATCGTATCGGTTCGTGACGATCATATCAAATCGAATCGAAAAAAATAAGTTCAGATCGATAAGTTCGAATCGAAAAATTTCAGGTGAACTAAACATAGCCTAAGTGATCTTTGCTAGATTGGGAGACTGCATTTTGAAGCACCGAGAAACTGTCAATTTTCATTATGCAATGTTGAGGTGGTTGTTCCCTCACAAATCGCACAGTTTCTGCACATTAACAAAGCAAAAAGAATTAAACAACAACAACTTAAACACCACAGTTTAATGAATTAAAAAAGAGAGATGAGAGAGAAAGTCCAAGAGAGAGAAGGGAGTAAGTCATCCCTTAAGGCTTCCTCCGAAACCTTTACCCTTCGTGGATTCTAGTTTTGCCACCGGATCTGCAGTGGTTTACAAGAGTCAACCGCCTCCCAAACCGCCGTCACCCAAACCACCAGATAAAACCCAAACACAACCCAACCACAAAATCATCTATCCAAACCACAAAAATATCCCTTCCAACCCATGCCCTTATAGATCAAACGTTCACCCAGGCCGTCGCCGCCAATGGGTCTCGCTCCGGGAAACCAAAGTAAGTCCTTCCTCCCTCATTTAACTTTTCCGCGGGTTTCTCCACCGGAGAACAACTTAGGCCGCGATATTTTTGTTCCAATTTCCAAAGAGATATATGCACAAATTCGCTGAACCGTGGAACCTCGCCATCATCATTAAGGTGGTGGGAAGGTCATTCTCTAAAGAATTCCTTGCCTCGGAGCTTAAGAAAATCTGGGCAATCAATTACATTCCAAATCTTATAGCTCTTGGCAGGGGGTTTTATACTCTCAAATGTCGTGTTATAGAGGAGAAGACTAATATCCTTGCTATTGGACATTGGATGATACGAAGATATCATCTATGGACCCAAAATTGGGAACCCGGGTTCCGACCATCAAAAAACGTCCCACGACCGGGTGTTGTTTGGGCAACTATCCATGAACTCCCTATTGAAGTTTTTGAAGCGGATATGCTAGAAGTCATAGGAAAAGCCATGGGGAACTTATTGAAGATTGATAGTGAGGCCATGAAAGGAGAGGGAAGAAGATATGCAAAGTTTTGTTTGCTTGTAGAGGAAGGCCAAAAACCTCCGAAAGGATTGTGGTTGGGAATTTACTTCAACCAATTACCTTTAATGAAGGGCCATGGTTTTGTCAACGGTACAATGCTTTTGGGCATAGTGATCGGAGTGTGAGTTTTCATCCGGCAACTCAGCAGGAGCCAACGGTTAATACATGGGAAAAGTTAGTGCAGTGGACCCAAGTGGGCGAAAAGAAAACCGAGAAATCCAAGAACCAACTTTTGTCCAAAAGCCAAAAAAAAGTCGAGACCCACCTAGTGTTCCTAAAAGATGGACACCCAAAAAATTGAACTCTCTTGCTTCCTCTGATATATAAGTAGAAGAACTCTACTTAACCCCCAACCTACCTCAACCTAAGATGTCTAATCTTAAAGCTACTTCTTCCAAAAAGGACGATTTTCATCATGAAAATCCTTTCACCATTCTCGAAAAATTGGGCCGATCAAGAAACCGTAAACCCTCACCCTTCTACTGCCAAAGAGATCTCAAAATCTTCCCCACCTCAAAACTCTCTCACCTTACCACCCCAAAATCCGAAAACTACCTCTCCACAAAAATCACCCCTACCCATAAGAACCCATCATGTTCCCCAGGCTACCCCACGAAATGTTGCAATCCCTGAGTCACAATGTAACTCCACCTCCGTTATCACCACTGTCGTCCAACGAGTCTCCACCGCCATCACCACCTCACTCCCCCCCGCACATCAACCGGATAGAATGGAGTTACCCTTGTCTTCTGACCAAACCGATGACCCCACTGTGGCCGGAAATAGACCTCCGCACGATACTTTATCTTCGCAGAGAAGGAGCAGTGTTGAACGAACTCTCGTTCGACGAAGTGAAGGCTATAATTCGTCAACTAGCCCAAACACCACCGGAAAATGTGGGAATACTCATGTATCATCAAAACCAAATCGTGCCCGCTCACTTTCCCCAACTCCAAGATGCGGCACATCTCCCTACCATTCCATGGTTGTTCCTCAATTGGGTGTTAAAGAAAGAGGGAGGAGTCGAAGACGAGGAGAGAGAAATCCTTTACCGGTTGGGACCATGGCTCGACCCCAAACCCTTCATATCCAATCAAAGAACTCGTATCAAACTACGCTTCTCGTCGGTGGAATGGATAGCGTACAACAATACGTATGCCCTAATGGAAATGGAGATGCTCCCCATGTTGAAACAAATGAGTCTTTATCTGAATTGGGGAGAGGAAAAAGGCGCAAGACCACAAAGATCAACCACGGTGAGAGTTCAACCACAAAGGAGAAGGTGGATATGCCCCATGACGGGGAAACAAGTAGATCGTGGGCCGAAGAGCAAACCGGGGTGATCAAGGCGCTCAGCGCAAACCTCACATACCCTATAACATGTCGGTTTTATTTTGGAATTCGCGTGGTTTGGCGCGTCCAACCTCCAAACCGAACCTTTTGCATTTAAGTAGCCATAACCGGCCCGACTTACTCATTTTAGCTGAAACCAAAACTAGTAGGAACCACACGGCAAACATTGTGGGATTATTACCCTTTGACTCTTGGTTTCTTGCGCATCCTGGCCGGCTATACAGGGTGGTATCCCGATCATGTGGAACTCGGCACGTGTCAATGTCCACATTATTAGTCATAACACCCAAGGAATCCATGCTTTGGTTGAGGTTACTTCTAAAACTCCCTTTTTCACTTCTGTTATATATGCGGGTCCAAAATTCAGTCGTAGGAAGTTACTTTGGGATGATTTATGTGATGTTGCTCTTAATTTTAACACGCCATGGCTTGTGATAGGAGATTTTAATGAAGTTATGTTTCAAAATGAAAAATGGGGTGGGCGTCCAATTAATAATCATAGGGCCAACCTTTTTAAACAAACGATAAATAATTGCAATCTACTTGATCTTGGTTTCAATGGTCTAAAGTTCACTTGGCCAAATAAAAGGAAGAATAAACCTATTTATGATAGGCTAGATCGAGGGTTTGGGAACGGGGATTGGTTTGATGCATTTCCAAACTCTTGTATCTGGCACTTGACTAGAATTACTTCGGACCATGCCCCGGTGTTGTGTTTGTTAGACAAGTCTTCCCCGTCCTTAGGTTCTAAACCCTTTCGTTTCGAGCCAATGTGGCTCCAGGACCCGAGTTGTGAGGGGATCATTAAGGAGGCCTGGGTTGGTGAGGACTTAGAAGTTTTGAAAAGGTTGTACAATGTTGGGGTTAAGCTCACTAATTGGAACCTTTCGGTTTTTGGGAATGTGTACTCCCGAAAAAAACGTGTCTTTGCCCGCCTTAGTAGTATCCAAAATTACTTGCAATTTAATCCATCGTCGATTTATCATCTAAACATTGAGGAGGAGTTGCAAAACGAACTCATTGAGATTCTTCTTCAGGAAGAATGGTTGTGGTTAGCTAAGAGTAGGGTAAACTGGATTAACCATGGTGACAGGAATACGGCTTTTTTTCACCGCTCTGTAGTTATCAAACGTCATGTCAATACGATTAGATGCTTAAATGACAATAAGTGGAAATCAAATCTCCGAACCCCAAGCCCTCACTTCCCTTATTAGGAATTTCTATGTTAATCCGTACACTACCGAAAAATGGACGTCGAATAGGGTGGAGCTAGGGGTAAGGCAAGACCTAATTCCATCGCTTTTCCCCCTCAAGTGCCGAAATCAAGCGGGCTCTTTTCTCAATGAAACCGCTTAAGGCCCCTGGTCCTGATGGTTTTCATCCGATTTTCTTTAAAAAGGAATGGCATATTGTGGGGGAGGATATTTGTAATAGTATCAGACAATGGTTCCAAAAGGGGGATATTCAGCAGACCTTGGTCATGCCCTAATTTGTCTCATTCCTAAACAACCCAACCCTGAGAGTGTGAAACAATTTAGACCAATCGTTTGTGTAACACCATGTATAAGCTTACCATAAAAATCTTGGTTAATCGTCTAAAACCTCTAATTCCCGAGTGGGTCTCTCATAACCAAAATGGATTTATTCAGGGGTAGAGGCACGTATGTTAACTTGGTGGTTGCTTCGGAAATCCTGCATTCAACGCAAAGGAAAAAAGGGAATCATGGGTGGTTTGTTTTAAAAGTTGACCTAGAAAAAGCTTATGATCGCCTTGAGTGGGACTTTATTCGCCACTGTTTATCCCTGCAAAATCTTGATACCCACTCCATCTCCTTCATCATAAATTGCATCAACAAAGCAAGCTCATCAGTGTTGATGAATCGTAAAAAGACAGAGACTTTCCACCACTCTAGAGGCCTTAGGCAAGGTGACCCAATGTCCCCCTTCATCTTTAATATCTGTCTGGAGTTCCTTACTGGTCTTATAAACCAAGCATGTAGGGATAAGTTGTGGACCCCCTTTTGGGTAGGTAGAGATCGAGTCCCAATTTCCCATTTACTCTTTGCGGATGATCTTCTTATCTTTGGTAGGGTGGATGAGACTACTTCCTTTAAGCTTAGGGACATCCTAAAGATTTTCAGCCTAGCCTCAGGCCAAAAGATAAATGAGGGTAAAAGTAGACTTATTTTCTCTCCTAATACTTCGGAAGATCATAAACATATGTTTCGGGAGACTTTGAATGTCAAAGAAAGTGAGGAATTAGGATTATAAGAGACCTAGTAAGAAAGATGTCCAGTTGGTCATAGATAAAGTTAGGGGGAAACTAGCCATGTGGAAATCTACGTTACTTTCTAGAGCAGGTAGACTTACCCTCATATTATCAACCATGAATACCATTGCTTCTTACTACATGCAAGTCACCAAATTTCCGAAAGCGTCTCTCCTAGACTTGGATAGACTTTGTAATAATTTCCTTTGGGGGGAAAGGGAGGGAAAGAAGAAAATGCATGTGGTCGGCCAGCCTCTCAATTTCCTTCCAAAAACAATTGGGGGGGGGTTAGGGATCAAAAGCCATAGTGACCTCAATTTAGCCTTGTTGGCAAAACTGAGTTGGAAATTGACTGATGGTCCAAAGAATTTAGCCAAAGAATGCATTGTTTCTAAGTATAAGAACTGTAAATATTCCATTGCTTTTAAGAAAGGGTCACAAATTTGGAAGAATGTGGGGTTAGGTATGTCCATTCTTAATCAGTGTAGGAAATGGAAGTTGGGCAATGGGCTCTCTATAAAATTTTGGGAAGATGACTGGGTGGGTATTGGACCCTTAAGAAGTTTTGTCCAGGGCCCTTTGTTTGAAAAGGAATTTAATCTAACAGTTGGGGAGCTAATTGTTGACAACTCTTGGAACCTTCATAATCTTTCCTTAGATCTTCCTGAATATATTCTAGAACTGATTTATGCCATGCCCATAGCTTATCACATGGATGACACAGCTTTTTACCCTTTTGTGGATAACGATAAATTCTACTTATCGAAGGTTTATAATGAGATGGTCAAGGATCGTAGGGGTCAAAGAGGGGGGGAGTGGGTATGGAAGCTTGATATTCCCCCTAAAATTCGCTTTTTCATGTGGCTTTTATGGTGGGACCGTCTCCCTAACTGTTCACTTTTGCACCAAAGAAAAATCATCCCTTCCCCTCTTTAATTTGTCCCTTTTGTGCCTCTATAGTTGAATCCTCGATGCATTTTATTCGAGATTGTGCTATAGCTTCAAGCATTTGGAATATTCTTTCCCCTCCTCGTAATTTTTGGGATTCTACCAACATTAAGGAATGGTTAAAGTTTTGCAATAACAAGCATCATCTTAGTAATGGTTTGAGTTGGTCCCTCCTAATCCCTCTGGTTTGTTTCGAAATTTGGAAAGATAGAAATCGTTCTTTTTTTGACAACCTCATACCCCGCCCCATGTCACGCTTGCCAAGGCTATAAACCTTGCTAAAGAGTTTAGGGCAGCTCAGTCATCCCCTAGGCTAGATCCTTCGGTCCGGCACAGTAAATGGAGAGCTTCTCCCTCTCCCTTTGTCCATATATATGTGGACGCTTCTTTTGTGAACATTGAAACCAAGTCAAGTTTGGCAGGAGTTATTAGAGATTTTGTAGGAGGTTGGCTCCATGGTTATTATTCTTTCCGATCCCGCTAACGGACGCCCCGGGGCGCTAGTTAAGAGATCATATTCTATATTATCCTTCACTTAACAAGAGCAAAAATATATTTTATTCATCTAAATATATATAAGATTACCGAAAAAATATGCATCACATTTATGACAATTAATTTATTTCCTTTTTCTCTCATTAATATCTGCGCTGATAACCGAATGCAAAAAATAAATGGCATACTCCACAACTCAACACTGCGCCATTAACACCATCACCACCACCATTGTCTATTGCTGAACAAGAAGAAGAAAAAGATACTAAAATTATTTCATAGAAAAAAAATTCAATTGAAAACTACTTATTGATGTTCTTATACTAGCTACGCCAACAATTATTACCGGCGGCTTCGCTGCAAAAACTAATGAAAATCCTAAGAAAAAGGGGAAAATAGGGGATAGGTTAACCCTGTCATCGAGGGTTAAAATTCCATTAACGATGTTGTCGACGAAAGCTGCACGACGGGAACGATGGTAGCCTATGGTAGCGTGGCAAATGGTGGTTAATGAAGGAGGTTGATTATGATAAGGACTAAATATGTTAATGATAAGGATTGACCAATGTCAATCATTATCCTAGTATTAACTATTATCCTCGTATTAGCTATATGATAACATTTACGTAGCGTAGCTAACAATATAGATACTTATCTAGTTCAGTAAAGTAGTTACATAGCTTAGCTTAGATATATTTCTATCTTTATCTCTATGTATATTCCACTTATTCCTTGTATATCCTTAGCTTCTTTTGTATAGGAAAGCCTAACAAACTATTGTACTATATATATATTGCTACGGCAAATGAATTATCTATATTGTTAGCTACGCTACGTAAATGTTATCATATAGCTAATACGAGGATAATAGTTAATACTAGGATAATGATTGACATTGGTCAATCCTTATCATTAACATGCCCCCGCAAGATGGACGGCCTTGAGGTAAGTCCAATCTTGGACAGCAACATTGTAAGACGACGACGATCCAGGGGCTTTGTTAGAGCATCGGCTAGTTGGTCATCGTTAGCCACGCGAGTGACACGCAAAGAGCCAGCTTGAACTTTCTCTCTAATAAAATAAAAATCAATGCCAAGATGCTTCATGCGAGAGTGGAATACGGGATTAGCAGCAAGATTAGTAGCCCCAATATTGTCACAATAAATAGTAGGAGTAGAAGTAGGGGAGAGACCCAACTCGAGTAGGACATTGCCTAACCATGTTAGTTCAGCCGCGGTTTGAGCAACGGAGCGATACTCGGCTTCGGTGGAAGATCGAGCAACAGAACGTTGCTTCTTCGAGCTCCATGAGATGGGGTTACGACCAAGATACACAATATAGGCCCCGGTACTCACAAAATAGTCTTTGTCGCCCGCCCAATCCGAGTCGGAGAAGGCATGTAATGTGTGAGGAGAGTGAGCGTAAATATTGAGACCATGGGTGAGTGTACCATGTAAATAACGAAGTAAACGCTTGAGAGCTTGCCAATGTGCGGTGGTGGGACGATGCATGTATTGAGAGAGTTTGTTAATAGTAAATGCAACGTCGGGCGAGTGAGACCAAGGTACTGGAGACTTCCAACAAGAGTGCGGTATTCGGTGGCATTATCTAGAGGCGTGCCTCCAAGAAGAGTGAGTGGGGTATTGACGTCCATAGGTGTGTGAACAGGTTTGGCGGCGAGCATATTGGCGCGAGCAAGGAGGTCCATAACATACTTCCTTTGACCGAGGAAGATACCATTAACGATAGGGATGTACTTCAACACCAAGAAAGTAAGAGAGGGTGCCCAAATCTTTTAGAGAGAACCGAGTACTCAATTGATGAATGAACGTAGACACGAGTAGTAGTACAGGAGCCGGTGACAATGATATCGTCCACATAGACCAGGACATACATGGCATTGGCACCTTTGGTGTAGAATAAGGATGTATCCGAGAGTCGAGTTGGAGAAACCAAAGCATTGACAAGAAAGTTCCGGAGCTCAGTATACCAAGCTCGGGAGCTTGTTTAAGGCCGTATATAGCCTTCTTGAGACGGCAAACATGAGAGGGATTGTGAGTATCAACAAAACCCGGTGGTTGAGCCATAAACACATCATCCCGCAAAGTACCCCGCAAAAAAGCATCGTTAATGTCTAGTTGGCGCAAGGGCCAACCGTTAGTAGTGGCTAGGCTAAGGACAAGGCGAACCGTGGCGGGTTTGATAACGGGGGAGAATGTTTCGGTGTAATCAAGACCGGGCGTTGGTGAAACCCCCTTTGCTACGAGGCGGGCTTTGTATTTATCAAGAGTGCCATCGAGTTTGTATTTCATTTGGAAGACCCACTTGCATCCTACAATGTTTTGGGAGGGGGGAGGTGGTACTAGTTCCCACGTGCCATTTTTTTGGAGAGCATTAAACCGGGTTTCCATGGCAAGTTTCCACGGTGGTTGAGCTAAGGCGTGTTTGACCGAGGTAGGTTCGGCATGGGTGAGCCGAGCCGTGAGATTGAGCTTTTGGATGGGTTTATATATGTGATGGGAGGCTCGAGTTTGGTAGGGGTGGATGGGTGGAGGGGGATGGGGAGGAGAAGTAGCGGAAGCGGTAGGAGAGGAAGTGGTAGGGGAGGCGTAGGAGTGAGGGGGCTCCGCCGGTGAGGGGAAGTGAGGTCTTTGGTGAGATATCCAGGGGGGTAGCAGTAGGCGAGGGGTGTGGGGGAGTAGTAGCGGGCGAATGATGAGGTGAAGGAGGGGGCGTGGCTGGAAGTGGAGGAGGTGGGGGTGGAATGATGGGGCAAGAGAATGCACACCAATCATCCGTGAGGGAAGGGAGTGCGAGAGATTGGCGAGGTGAGCCGGGCAAAGGGGAATGATGTCTCAACAAAACGGACGTGCCGAGAAGAGTATAGGCGATTTGTGGTGGGGTTTAGACATAGATAGGAGTGTTGGGTAGGGGAGTAGCCAACAAATACACAAGCGGCAGACTTGGGATCAAGTTTGTGTTTGGCATAAGGGCGAAGCCACGGGTAGCATAAGCCGAAAACTTCGAAAGTTCCGATATTTGGGGAGATTGCCGAATAGTTTAGAATATGGGGAAGCATGCGCTAGAGTGGGGGTGGGCATGCTATTAATGAGATAAGTGGAGGTTTGAAAAGCATAGGGCCAATATATGAGGGGCATAGAGGCATGAGATAGCATAGCTAGACTTGTCTCAGTGATGTGGCGATGTCGCCTCTCCGCAAACGCGTTGTGTTCGGGAGTGTGGGGAGGTGAGGTTAAATGAGCAATGCCATGGGCGGCAAGATAGGGGTCAAGCTTTTCAAACTCACCACCATTGTTCGGAATAAAGAGTGCGGATAGGAAAACCAAATTGTTTTTCCACAAATGTTTTAAAGTTAATGAAAATAGTCTCAGTTTTGGATTTCTTTTTAAGTGGAAAGAGCCATGTAAATTTAGTAAAGTGATCAACAAAAATCACATAGTACTTATAGCCATCAAAAGAGTGTATAGGGGAAGACCATAAGTCACTAAAAAGAACTTGAAAGGGAGTAGTACTAGTAAGAGATGAAGTACTAAATGGAAGTTTATGACTTTTATTGATGTAGTAAGAATTACATGGCAAATCTAAGGATTTAGGAAGCTGTAAAAGAGATAACATTTTATTCAAAATTGAAATAGATGGGTGGCCAAGCCGATGATGCCAGTCGATAGTTTTGGTGGAGACGGAAAGAGCAAGTGGTGATGGATTGCTAGGCCAATGATAAACGCCATCCTTAGTTGGTCCTTGGAGGAGGAGTGCCCCCGTCACTTGATCCTTGACATAGAAAGAAAGGGGTGAGAACTCAACAATGACATTATTGTCTAAGCAAAGTTGAGAAATAGATATAATATTTTTATGCATGGAAGGAACACATAAAACATTTTTAAGAGAAAGAGAGAAGTAAGAGTAGAGAGTTGAGTGAGACCAGTGTGAGTAATAGGCAGCCCCGAGCCATCACCAATAACAATCTCATCAGTACCGTCATAGGGATAGTGGAGGGAGAGGTTGGCAACATCGGAGGTAACATGATGCGAAGCGCCACTGTCAAGTAGCCAAGTAGGAGAGGGATGGGGTTGGGCGTTGGCTATGGCAGTATGGGCTTGAGGGGCGGGATTACGAGGACGGTTTGAGCGGGGAGGTGGGCGAATGGAGGGGTGGAGTTTAGGGATGGGCATGGGTCCAGGACCCGACCCAGACCCGGTTGGACCCGGCCCATTTTTAAGGGTCTGGGTCTAAAATTTTGAGACCCATTGGGTCCGGGTCGGATCTGGGTCTAAGTGTCTAAAAAACGGGTCTGGGTCCGGGTCCGATAATTCTAGACCCAGACCCGACCCAAATCCGACCCAGAGACCCGGTGTATTTTTTTAACATATAAATATATAAAAAATATATAAACTAACTTTACCCTAAATCCCTACACCCTAATACAGTAATACACACAGGAGGACACAAGCACACAACCGACCACTTCAAATTTCGACCTTCCCTGTTTCTCTGCTTCGCCGCCGTCGGCCGCCGACCGCACCATCGTGTTCCGCTGTCTCCGCCAGTAATCTACCACCAGTAAGTTTTTTTTTTTGTATTTAGTTTGATTTTTCGCATTATGAGAAAGTAGAAGTTAATCTCCTACATTTATCGCCGACTTGCACTGAATACACTGCTTGATATCGTCGCGTTGGTTTTCTTCGAGTGCTGTTGGTGGGTTTATGAATGTAGTTTAGAATATAAATTACTGGGTTTTGGGATTCTGATTTTATCTTTTGGGTGCTTAGATATCAGAAAAAATAACTCTTCATGTCGTGTGTAATTTGGATCTGACTTCTCACTTCAGTGCATTGAACTTCAGTTGAGAGGAATTTGTTTAGCTGGTTTTGTACTATACATAAACATTCAAGTCATGAAGATTACGCTTTTTTCTAACTTTATTACGTTAGTAGCTTTTCAATATATTGCATTTTCATGGGACAATTTTTTTTTTTTTGAAAGGGGAATATTAGATTGTTGTAAAGACTTTAATGGGTTTTCTTCGTTTTTTTTATTTCGTTTGTAAAATGTTTAATTAAGTTTGTTTCCTGGTGATAATTAATTTTGTCTGAGATTTGGATTTTATCATTGAAGAAGGTTATGATGGAATAGGTTTTATTCTATGCAAGTATCTTATGAAGTGAATAACTTTGAATCTGTGAGTTCTTCCTTTTCACTAAATGGAACCTTAACTATTTTTCATTTCAGTTCTGTAAGAAACTTTGTTAATTTCGAGGATGTTCTGCACTTTAGATATCGTCGCGTTGAGTGTGTTACTTTTAATTGCTGTGATGCTAGCATCGAGGCTACTAATAATGTTAGTGTGTTACCCATATACATCATGTAGGTAATGGATGGAGAAAGATCTCAATGTGCTTCTAAAAGAAATTCAACTATTCCAGAAGAAGTGTGTGATTTAGAAGTAGATGATGAAGGATTTGTGGACATTGAGGATGATCATGTTGATAGCCAAACTAAATCAAACTCTTGCACAAAATCAAGTAATAAGAAACAAACTTCGGAAGCATGGGAGTTTTTTGATAGAATTGAAGTGAATGGTGTTATCAAAGCAAAATGCAAGCATTGTTTAGCCATACTTTCCGCGGGTAGTGCAAGTGGAACTTCACATCTTTTGAAACATGCAAAGAAGGTGTGTCCCGGGAAGACATTTGAAGCTTGCACATGGCCAAACGCAATTGAAAGTGAAAAAAGAAGTGGATGGATCAACTCATTTGGAGTTCAAAGGTACAAGTAAACAATTTGACCAAGATAACTCTAGGAAGAAGTTGGTCAATATGGTTGTGATGCATGAATATCCTTTGTCTATAGTTGACCATATAGGCTTTAGGAAGTTTGTTAGTAGCCTCAACCCATCATTCAAGATAATGTCTAGGCACACATTGAAGCGCGATATACTCAAAATGTACAATGAAGACAAGAAATCCCTCAAGGCATTGTTGGAACACAATGAAAGCAAAATATCAATCACCACCGACATGTGGACGGCTTCTAATCAAAAGAAGGGCTATATGGTTATCACGTCACATTTCTTAGACCAACAATGGGTTCTACGAAACCGAACTTTGAGGTAAAATACTACTTCTTTGATTCCTTATCTTTAGTTGTTAATTTTATATTCTAGTATGAAAAATTGTGTAGTTATGACAATATCACTATATAATAATTATATATGCTTTGTAGGTTTTGTTATGTGCCATGTCCACACACTAAAGGGATCATTGCAAAAGTTTTAATGGATTGTTTATCTCAATATTCCTTGGAAAATAAAATATCATCGGTGGTTGTTGATAATTGTAGTACTAATGATGCAATGATGAAGATTTTGTTGGAAAAATTTGAAAGTAGTGCACTTATGTTAGGTGGTGATTTTTTGCACATGCGTTGTAGTGCTCATATTCTTAATTTAATTGTGCAAGATGGTTTGGATGTGATTAAATGTGGAATTGAGGATGTTAGGGAATGTGTTTCATTTTGGACGTCAACTCCTAAAAGAATTGAAAAATTTGAGGAAGCTTGTCGATTTTTGAACTTACCTACTTCTAAAAGGTTGGTTCTTGATTGTAAAACAAGGTGGAACTCCACATATTTGATGCTTCAAACGGTTTTGCCTTTTAAGGATGTTTTTATGAGGTTAAAGCGCTTAAATAAAAGGATGAAATTTGTTGTTCCTAGTGAGCATGATTGGAGTTTGGCGGCACTTGTTTGTGAGAAGTTGGAAATCTTCTACAAGACAACTAATGTATTTTCGGGAAGGAAATTTGTTACCATTAACTTGTTTTTTCGGAAAATTTGTCAAATTAAGCTTGCTTTGATGAAATGGTTAAGTAGTGATGTTGAGGTCATTAGGTCCATGGCTAATAGTATGATTGAGAAATTTGACAAGTATTGGCATGATATTAATGGACCTTTGGCTATTGCTACAATTTTAGATCCAAGGAACAAAATGGATTGTGTGGAGTTTTATTTCCAAAAACTTTATGGTGATAGTGCCGAGTTGGAACTAAGTAGAATTAGGAGGATTCTTGATAATCTTGTGGTTGAGTACCAAAGGAAAAGTGTTGTAGGAAATGATCAAGATCTACTCTTTAGAACTAGCAAGAAAAGAGTAGGTCAAACATCTTGTGGGGATGATGGGGATGATGAGGATGAATATGCCCAATCTAAGAAAACAAAAAAGAGAAAGGTAAATGTGAGGTGTGAAGTGGATCATTACTTAGAGGATGATCCTTTGGCCGATGATGATAGGTTTGATATCCTTGCTTTTTGGAAGAATGACATTAAGTATCCTACTTTGCGAAAGATTGCTAGAGACATTCTTGCTATTCCCGTTTCAACCGTGGCTTCGGAAAGTGCTTTTAGCATGGGTGGAAGAGTTGTTAGTCCTCACCGTTCTAGGCTTCATTCACATACCGTGGAAGCTTTAATATGCTTGCAAAATTGGATGATGGAAGATATTAAAGGTATTATCATATACTATACTACTACTTTATTTTATCTAATTTTTGTTTAATATTGTTATATCTACGTTTAAATTTCTAAATTTTTATGAAGGTGCTATGGAAAACACTCATGCATGTTCTACCATTATTGATGATTCCGACCTTGAAGATGAAGGAGACGTAATTGATATTATTGACATGGTATATTCATATTTTCAATTTATTTTTTGTCTTTTAAAAATATATTGTTTACTTATTATGGAAACTAAAATTTTGTTTTTTTTTTTCTCTTTGTAGGATCTTGATAATGATGATATGGAAGACTAAGCTCTTTATGACAAAAAGGGAGAATGGAGATAAGCAAGTTCTATTGGAGCAAGATGTTAGAGGAACACAAACCATTGCCTTAAGCGTCCACTTTGAAAGAATTTTTATTATTATTATGAATATGAGTAACTTAAAGTTGTAGACCAATTGTGAGTTGTAACATTTTGGTATTACATTGTTGTGATTGTTTAATTTAGGATATTTTGTGGAAGAATTAAACTACTATTTTGGTCACATATCATTTTAATTACTAAGGAAAATGTGCGTAAAAAATCGCAAGGTAAAAAAATAAATAGAAAGTCAAAAAATGGTTGAGACCCATTTTGGACCCATTTTGGACCCAAGACCCGCCAGACCCATTGGGTCTGGGTAAGGGTCCGAAATTTTTAGACCCTGTGGGTCTGGGGCGGGTCTGGGTCCAAATAAAAAAAAGCGGGTCTGGGTCTGGGTCTAGTTGGACCCGCCCCAGATCCGGCCCATGCCCATCCCTAGTGGAGTTCCTTGAAGTGAGGGCAGTAGGTAAGAGTGTGGCCTTGTATATCGCACCACCGCGCCGACCCTTGAAGGGGTCATGGGATTTTGGTTAGAAGTAGCCGAGATGGGGGTTGGGTGGGTGAGGGATGGCGGTAAGAGTTTGAGCGAGTGTGTGTGAGGTTAGCTACAGCAGGGAATGATGAAGGAGATGCGCCGGATTTTTCAAGTTCCATCTCTTTGCGGATGAGTTTTTCATTTAACTCATCATAGGAAATGGGAGTTTCACGAGCTTGAACAGCTTCGATGAGAGGTTTATAATCTTCGGGAAGACCATCGAGAATGTGGTCACTAATATCCTCGGGATCAAGAGGAGCGCCTAGTAAGGCTAGTTCATCAATAAGACGACGAACTTTGTGCATGTAGTCCTCAATAGAGGTAGGACCTTTGTGAAGAGATTTGAGTTGAGTTTTTAATTGTTTGATATGGCCACGGGAAGGTTTAGCATAAGTTTGGGCAAGAATATCCCACGCCTCTTTGGAGGTGTGAGCACGAGAGATGAGGGGGCCAAGGGAGGAAGAGAGAGTACCGGCGAGGGCTCCGAAAAGTAACTTGTCTTGGCGAATCCAAGTAACGTGGGCGGGGTTAAGAATGGATGGGCCATCTTCAGTTTGAATTTTGGTAGGAGGAATGGTAGAGGATCCATCAATGAATTGATGGAGGTCGTAACCAATCAGAAGAGCTTCAAGTTGAGCTTTCCAAATAATGTAGTTGGTGGAGGTGAGTTTTTGAACAGAGTGGGCATTCATGACAATAAGAGGCTTGGAGGGCTCAGAGAGATTTGAGAGAGTATGGGTGTCAGGCGCCATTGAAGGAGAAAAAAAAAAAAATTTAGAGGAGTTTCGGATCAGTGCTTGATACCATGAAAGAGTTGGAAAGTTATGTATGTCATTCATCTGCCGTAGCAATATATATATAGTACAATAGTTTGTTAGGCTTTCCTATACAAAAGAAGCTAAGGATATACAAGGAATAAGTGGAATATACTTAGAGATAAAGATAGAAATATATCTAAGCTAAGCTATGTAACTACTTTACTGAACTAGATAAGTATCTATATTGTTAGCTACGCTACGTAAATGTTATCATATAGCTAATACGAGGATAATAGTTAATACTAGGATAATGATTGACATTGGTCAATCCTTATCATTAACAAAATATGGTGATGATTTCTAAGACAAAGGACAATGGCTACTCTGGTAAATTAGCAAATATAGTCATGTTCGTGCTACCATCAATGGTGGTTAGGAATCCAGGGAGTGCTGAGATCGTGATGGACTGATGGGTAAAGTCAAGGAAATTGGGTTGTGATAGAAGAATTTTGATCGTAATCTAAATGAAGAAATAATTGTTTTTCATTTTTTTTTTTTTGTTAAATCTAGATTATAGAAAGGTTATTTTATTGGGGGGAGAGATTGTAATTAGGATAATAAATATAGATAATAATTTCTAAAGTTTGAAAAGATTTATTTCTTTATTTATAATTGATTCTTTATACGAATACTGTTATTTTAGTTTTCTTATCCAGCGCCCCTGGGGCGCTTGTTAGCTTTTGCCTATTCTTTATCATATGCTATTGACCCATACCATACAGAGTTATTGGCTTTACGACAGGGTTTCGAGATGGCAAGAGACAAACATTTCACTCATATTGCTATTATTTCCAATTGTAAAAAAGCAGTGGATACTATTAATAGAAATTCGGAACAGATTGATTTTTATAGTGGTCTGATTATGGACTGCAAGGAGCTGCGACACTACTTCCAGGAAATCAGCCTTACCTTCACTAGACGGGAGGATAATCAAGTGGCGGATATGATGGCTCAAGAATGTAGGCATGGTTTGGTTAACCTTGATGTAATTAGGCATTTTCCCACCCCCCTAATTACTGTCAGAAACTATTATCTGAGGATTGTAATAGGCTTTTTGCCATAACTCTTTAATTTTATTATACTACTTTTTTCACCAAAAAAAAAAAAAAAAGCAAAAAGAATTACAAATTTGATCATATGATGGTTGGAAGAGGTGCTCCTTAATACACAAACGAAAATTTCAAAGTCAACTGGAATTGGCTTCTATGCAGTACTCTAACTCTCTAAGGTTCAAGTTATCAACACGTACGCCATTCTCGTCTATAAAAAAAGTTGTCACTCTTCCTAAAATAGAAGTAATGATTTGTAATTGCACCATTGGAAGCACGGCATAGCTCATACTCATACATACAGGTCTCACTAAAGACATTAATCTTATTAGTTGAATATCCAACGTAAATGCACAGCGAATTGATATACTAGTACACAGAAAAACAAATTCAAACCAGAAAAAGGGAAGATTGTATATACCATTGACATCGTCAAAATGGGTTTGCTGCGTTCTAAAGGTGGGAGATTCCCTTCCATTAGAAGCATTACGGCGTATTCGTGATCTCCGTTGAACTAAGCGTTTTATTTGTTTTTTTTAACTTGAAAGGAAGCTGCATGGGACTTGGGTAATTTGTGCTGTATAAATAATCCCAGCCTCGAGAAGAAGCAAAACGTTTAAGCTATCCTTAGCGCGCTTGCTTGCTTGAGTACTTTGTAATTTTGTATATGATCATGTTTGTCAGCTGTTTTATATTTTTCTTTAGATAATTATATAGATACCTTGCAAATATATGTTTTTTAATTATTTTACGCCATGCTAAGGATGTGACCAAATGGCTAGATCATAGCCATCTACTAAACTTTAAAAAATACTCTAGAGCTTTCTGTTATGTTTTTTTTTAATATTGAATCAATCGATAGCAAAAATATGATTTACTAGAGGTCCTTTTGTAACAAAAAGTTCACAAAACAATTTTGACACTAAAAATTATTTTAATATTGGTTTTGGAACTTTCTGTTAGTATAGCTTTGTTTCATCTTCCATGCTATATTTGGTAACAATGGTGCGGATTATTGAGTGTCTTTGGTCAAAAATAAAACTTCCGATACTAAAGACTCACCTTACGTATCGGTTTTTGTCGACAGTTCAACACCAAAGGGGGTCTTTGATGCTTTTTTACTGATTAAAGAACTGAACAGATTTATAGGACAAACTCTGAATTCTACTCCCTTCGTCCCATAATATACCAAGATAAACATTTGACGTTCAATATTTTCAATTCCTTATTAATAAAAAATATAAAAAGTTGATATTATGAAATTACACATTGAGGCAACTCTAATAAGATCCCACATGAATATGCTTTTTATATATACAAATGAGAATATTTGGTCAAATATTTTAAAGTTTGACCTGAAGAGAGAGAAACAAACACTATATTATGGGAGACGGAGGGAGTACTAGACTACTACTAAAGTTTGTAAATGAAAATAGCTACTTGAATGAGGTTTTGATTACCATAAGTCCATAACCAATCGTTATCCCTATTCAAAATTTACATTAACCAAGTCTGACCAATTTAGTCTCAACCAATAGACAACGGCTCTGTTTGGGGAAGCATTTTAGCTACCTTAAATGATAAGGTGCTAACATATTTTAGGTGCTAAAATGATTACTAGTGTTTGGGGAGCACCTAAAATAAAATTTCAGGTGGTTAAAATGACTTATATGATAAGTTAAAATTTTTACCTTTTCAAAATCGGGGACTCGAAATTTTGGAAAATCTTTCCAAAATTTTGACAACCACTAATTTCGCCAAAATAATTTATCAACCTTATCAACTAACTTTGCCAAACAAGCTTAAAGTAATCAATCACCTTATCGGTTCAAAGACCTTATCGTTTCGGCTTTATCTTATCAGTTTCAGTTAACTTATCAGTTTCAGTTTATTTTCAGCTAGTATTGCCAAACAGAGCCAAAGTCTTATGTGGCATGCTCACAATTATCAAGTAATTTTAGAGCATTGAAAAGTAAAGACTCTCCAATTGGGTGTCCACGTGGCAATTACACATTATTGTTCAAAAAACTTGTTCCAGTTTAATTGAAAATCGAAATTACTCATTCCGATTGGTCGTGAATTAGGGTATATATTAGGCAACTAAAACCATTTTTTTTATCCATATGACGCCACGAAGGCAGTACAAAGTACAAAGAAGGGGAAGGGGGATTTCAACATGTGACCTTGTTCACAGCACCTCAATCTTAACCACTAGGCCAAGACATCCTTGGTTAGGCAACTAAAACCATGATCTCTATATAAACAAGGAAAGAAATCACATATACAATTATGCTATATTGATTGTTGATTGACAATAAATTAAGGAAGGAAAGCAATATATTTCAGATTTGCACTGCTAAACAAACTCTTAAATACTAATAGTACATGAGATTGCATTCATCAATTAACATCTATTACTTAGGCAGCAACAGAGAATGATCCAAATACAACTACATGCAGCAAGAGTGACATGATTGTCATTATGTTTACACTATTAATTTACGTACATGCTTTCCGTAATTGATTTACCTACCAAAAGTGGACCATCACAACCATCCAACCAACAAGACACAAAATAGTAAACAATACTTACAATCAAATAACAGTGTTCAACACAAAGCTAAAAACATGGATAATAAGTCGAGAAAACACAAGCACAAGACGAACAAAAAAAACTTGGAATAAACTCAACCTATAACTTCAGCTTCAGCCTGGGGAAATCTTTCTCCGTCAGTAGCACCATCCCAGTAACTAATCTGAACCATGATGCTGAGAAAACTTGATCGTCGATAGAAGCATTCTAAAATATTTCTAGCAATGAAAATATCGTCTTTCGATGACCTGATAGCATTGAACTCTGCAATGGGCCGAACTAATCCTCTTCAATATATCTTACGCTCATGTCCACTCTCCTTCTCTACCACGTAGAAAGAAAAACAAAATTTCTTAGCCACCTCTTGATTACCCAACACAACAAGGAAACTCATATACCCACCTTGTACACAACCCCGTTTATGAGCTTTTGGAGGCATAAGGGGAACCTACATATTATGGCCCTAATTAGGTCCAAGTTTTTTGAATGTTTGATTTTCGGTCCAGAACGAAAAAATTGACAGTTGTTTGGTCCATGTTTTTTGAAGTTCCGATTTTCGGTCCGAGACCGATCGAATAAATTTTCTTTTTTTGGGATTTTTTATAACTTCTATATAAAATTTAATTTTACTACATTCTTTTATGTACTTTTTATGGATATTATATCAAAAAATTATTACTATATTATTAATAGCTCCTCCCCCGCCACCGCTACCACCATATCCCCGTTTTCACCCCGAACAAGCTACTCCTCCTCACCACCGCGCCACCACTCATTTAATGTTTTCCATGAAAATACCAACTTCCAACCAACAAGACACAAAATAGTAAACAATACTTACAATCAAATAACAGTGTTCAACACAAAGCTAAAAACATGGATAATAAGTCGAGAAAACACAAGCACAAGACGAACAAAAAAAACTTGGAATAAACTCAACCTATAACTTCAGCTTCAGCCTGGGGAAATCTTTCTCCGTCAGTAGCACCATCCCAGTAACTAATCTGAACCATGATGCTGAGAAAACCTGAACGTCGATAGAAGCATTCTAAAATATTTCTAGCAATGAAAATATCGTCTTTCGATGACCTGATAGCATTGAACTCTGCAATGGGCCGAACTAATCCTCTCCAATAAATCTTACGCTCACGTCCCCTCCCCTTCTCTACCACGTAGAATGAATAACAAAATTTCTTAGCCACCTCTTGATTACCCAACACAACAACGAAACTCATATACCCACCTTATACTCAACCCCGTTTATGAGATTTTGGAGGCATAAGGGGAACCTACATATTATGGCCCTAATTAGGTACAAGTTTTTTGAATGTTTGATTTTCGGTCCAGAACGAAAAAATTGACAGTTGTTTGGTCCATGTTTTTTGAAGTTTCGATTTTCGGTCCGGACCGACTGAATAAATTTTCTTTTTTTTGGATTTTTTATAACTTCTATATAAAATTTAATTTTACTACATTCTTTTATGTACTTTTTATGGATATTATATCAAAAAATTATTACTATATTATTAATAGCTTCTCCCGCCGCCACCGCTACCACCATATCCCCCGTTTTCACCCCGAACAAGCTACTCCTCCTCACCACCGCGCCACCACTCATTTAATGTTTTCCATGAAAATACCAACTTCCAACCAACAAGATACAAAATAGTAAACAATACTTACAATCAAATAACAGTGTTCAACACAAAGCTAAAAACATGGATAATAAGTCGAGAAAAGACAAGCACAAGACGAACAAAAAAAACTTGGAATAAACTCAACCTATAACTTCGCCTTCACTGGGAAATCTTTCTCCGTCGCAGCACCATCCCAAGAACTAATCCGACCCATGATGCTGAGAAAACCTCAACGTCGATAGAAGTATTCTAAAATATTTCTATCAATGAATATATCTTCTTTCGATGACCTGATAGCATTGAACTCTGCAATGGGCCGAACTAATCCTCTCCAATATATCTTACGCTCACGTCCCTCCCCTTCTCTACCACGTAGAAAGAATAACAAAATTTCTTAGCCACCTCTTGATTACCCAACACAACAAGGAAACCCATATACCCACCTTGTACTCAACCCCGTTTATGAGATTTTGGAGGCATAAGGGGAACCTACATATTATGGCCCTAATTAGGTCCAAGTTTTTTTGAATGTTTGATTTTCGGTCCAGAATGAAAAAATTGACAGTTGTTTGGTCCATGTTTTTTGAAGTTTCGATTTTCGGTCCGGACCGACTGAATAAATTTTATTTTTTTTGGATTTTTTATAACTTCTATATAAAATTTAATTTTACTACATTCTTTTATGTACTTTAAATGGATATTATATCAAAAAATTATTACTATATTATTAATAGCTCCTCTCGCCGCCACCGCTACCACCATATCCCCGTTTTCACCCCGAACAAGCTACTCCTCCTCATCACCGCGCCACCACTCATTTAATGTTTTCCATGAAAATACCAACTTCCAACCAACAAGACACAAAATATTAAACAATACTTACAATCAAATTACAGTGTTCAACACAAAGCTAAAAACATGGATAATAAGTCGAGAAAACACAAGCACAAGACGAAAAAAAAAACTTGGAATAAACTCAACCTATAACTTTAGCTTCAGCCTGGGGAAATCTTTCTCCGTCAGTAGCACCGTCCCAGTAACTAATCGGAACCATGATGCTGAGAAAACCTTAACGTCGATAGAAGCATTCTAAAATATTTCTAGCAATGAAAATATCGTCTTTCGATGACCTGATAACATTGAACTCTGCAATGGGCCAAACTAATCCTCTCCAATATATCTTACGCTCACGTCCCCCCCTTCTCTACCACGTAGAAAGAATAACAAAATTTCTTAGCCACCTCTTGATTACCCAACACAACAAGGAAACTCATATACCCACCTTGTACTCAACCCCGTTTATGAGATTTTGGAGGCATAAGGGGAACCTACATATTATGGCCCTAATTAGGTCCAAGTTTTTTGAATGTTTGATTTTCGGTCCGTAACGAAAAAAATTGACAGCTTGTTTGGTCCATGTTTTTTGAAGTTTCGATTTTCGGTCCGGACCGACTGAATAAATTTTATTTTTTTTGGATTTTTTATAACTTCTATATAAAATTTAATTTTACTACATTCTTTTATGTACTTTTTATGGATATTATATCAAAAAATTATTACTATATTATTAATAGCTTCTCCCGCCGCCACCGCTACCACCATATCCCCGTTTTCACCCCGAACAAGCTACTCCTCCTCACCACCGCGCCACCACTCATTTAATGTTTTCCATGAAAATATCAACTTCCAACCAACAAGACACAAAATAGTAAACAATACTTACAATCAAATAACAGTGTTCAACACAAAGCTAAAAACATGGATAATAAGTCGAGAAAAGACAAGCACAAGACGAACAAAAAAAACTTGGAATAAATTCAACCTATAACTTCAGCTTCAGCCTGGGGAAATCTTTCTCCGTCAGTAGCACCATCCCAGTAACTAATCTGACCCATGATGCTGAGAAAACCTCAACGTTGATAGAAGTATTCTAAAATATTTCTATCAATGAATATATCGTCTTTCGATGACCTGATAGCATTGAACTCTGCAATGGGCCGAACTAATCCTCTCCAATATATCTTACGCTCACGTCCCCTCCCCTTCTCTACCACGTAGAAAGAATAACAAAATTTCTTAGCCACCTCTTGATTACCCAACACAACAAGGAAACTCATATACCCACCTTGTACTCAACCCCGTTTATGAGATTTTGGAGGCATAAGGGGAACCTACATATTATGGCCCTAATTAGGTCCAAGTTTTTTTGAATGTTTGATTTTCGGTCCAGAACGAAAAAATTGACAGTTGTTTGGTCCATGTTTTTTGAAGTTTCGATTTTTGGTCCGGACCGACAGAATAAATTTTATTTTTTTTGGATTTTTTATAACTTCTATATAAAATTTAATTTTACTACATTCTTTTATGTACTTTTTATGGATATTATATCAAAAAATTATTACTATATTATTAATAGCTCCTCCCTCCGCCACCGCTACCACCATATCCCCGTTTTCACCCCGAACAAGCTACTCCTCCTCACCACCGCGCCACCACTCATTTAATGTTTTCCATGAAAATATCAACTTCCAACCAACAAGACACAAAATAGTAAACAATACTTACAATCAAATAACAGTGTTCAACACAAAGCTAAAAACATGGATAATAAGTCGAGAAAAGACAAGCACAAGACGAACAAAAAAAACTTGGAATAAATTCAACCTATAACTTCAGCTTCAGCCTGGGGAAATCTTTCTCCGTCAGTAGCACCATCCCGTAACTAATCTGACCCATGATGCTGAGAAAACCTCAACGTTGATAGAAGTATTCTAAAATATTTCTATCAATGAATATATCGTCTTTCGATGACCTGATAGCATTGAACTCTGCAATGGGCCGAACTAATCCTCTCCAATATATCTTACGCTCACGTCCCCTCGCCTTCTCTACCACGTAGAAAGAATAACAAAATTTCTTAGCCACCTCTTGATTACCCAACACAACAAGGAAACCCATATACCCACCTTGTACTCAACCCCGTTTATGAGATTTTGGAGGCATAAGGGGAACCTACATATTATGGCCCTAATTAGGTCCAAGTTTTTTTGAATGTTTGATTTTCGGTCCAGAACGAAAAAATTGACAGTTGTTTGGTCCATGTTTTTTGAAGTTTCGATTTTTGGTCCGGACCGACAGAATAAATTTTATTTTTTTTGGATTTTTTATAACTTCTATATAAAATTTAATTTTACTACATTCTTTTATGTACTTTTTATGGATATTATATCAAAAAATTATTACTATATTATTAATAGCTCCTCCCTCCGCCACCGCTACCACCATATCCCCGTTTTCACCCCGAACAAGCTACTCCTCCTCACCACCGCGCCACCACTCATTTAATGTTTTCCATGAAAATACCAACTTCCAACCAACAAGACATAAAATATTAAACAATACTTACAATCAAATTACAGTGTTCAACACAAAGCTAAAAACATGGATAATAAGTCGAGAAAACACAAGCACAAGACGAAAAAAAAAAACTTGGAATAAACTCAACCTATAACTTTAGCTTCAGCCTGGGGAAATCTTTCTCCGTCAGTAGCACCATCCCAGTAACTAATCGGAACCATGATGCTGAGAAAACCTTAACGTCGATAGAAGCATTCTAAAATATTTCTAGCAATGAAAATATCGTCTTTCGATGACCTGATAGCATTGAACTCTGCAATGGGCCGAACTAATCCTCTCCAATATATCTTACGCTCACGTCCCCTCCCCTTCTCTACCACGTAGAAAGAATAACAAAATTTCTTAGCCACCTCTTGATTACCCAACACAACAAGGAAACTCATATACCCACCTTGTACTCAACCCCGTTTATGAGATTTTGGAGGCATAAGGGGAACCTACATATTATGGCCCTAATTAGGTCCAAGTTTTTTGAATGTTTGATTTTCGGTCCAGAACGAAAAAATTGACAGTTGTTTGGTCCATGTTTTTTGAAGTTTCGATTTTCGGTCCGGACCGACTGAATAAATTTTATTTTTTTTGGATTTTTTATAACTTCTATATAAAATTTAATTTTACTACATTCTTTTATGTACTTTTTATGGATATTATATGAAAAAATTATTACTATATTATTAATTGCTCCTCCCGCCGCCACCGCTACCACCATATCCCCCGTTTGCACCCCGAACAAGCTACTCCTCCTCACCACCGCGCCACCACTCATTTAATGTTTTCCATGAAAATACCAACTTTATTTCACCATCTTTAATTACTAATTCACAAAGATAAATGTCATAATTTTAGCATTTGATGGGTTATTCTCAAATTTATATTTTCCAAAAAAAAAATTAATAATTTTTTTATGATATATAATTGAAGATTTAATGGTCAAATATTTTACATCGGTAAGTGTGCCTAGTCAATATGATGCACCTAAACCAAATATGTAATTATAGGTGTAAAAAACAGAAAATAATCTGGCAATTGAATCTTCAAAATGCAAATGAGCATTACTCCAATTTGCTAAAATCCAGTTATGTAATTAGCACAATACTACATGAGATATAAGATAATTAAAAGATATTTATGATTCTCCTTTCTACGAAAACATCAAAAATTACACTAGGTTCAGTGAACAAAAATATATGAGGATTCATCAAATAAAGTTATTAATTGACATTTACAAAGAAAAAAAGAAGCATTTACATCGTACTCCTACAAATCTAACATGATGAGTAAAGAGTAGTTTGATGGATCGTTTTTTCCTTAAACTTATGTTCTTCTTCTCCAGAGCCATCCACTGACGCAGCATCCTAGCATTTCTTCTTTCTCCAAATTTCCAAAATAGGTGGGAAGTTTTATTTCAATGTAAATTCGAAATTTAAAAAAAAAAATCCCCAAATTCGAAATTAGGTTAGGTTCTTTTTTCCTCATAATAGAAAATCCGGAAATTGTTTGCTTTCATTTTTGATAAATTGGCATAAATGTTTAACGGAACCTTGTGTTAAATAGAAACCAATGGGGTACGAAAAGTTTAAAACTTTATTAAAAAAATATTATTTTGACGGACCGGGTACCCAACCTGGGAAAGCAGGTCGTGCCATGGGCCATTTAATATTGCCAATCGGGTACCCGATACCCGAGAAACATAGATTTTAACAAAGGTCATGAAGTGATATACTCCCATTTATGCATAAAAGAGCTGAAAGAATAGCATGTTTAAATTTCCAAGAATCATAACATCATAGTTGGTAGTAAGTTTACATGTAGGTAATGTTGTCCTAATCTGACAAGCAACACAGGTTAAATAGCTAAAAATATATATGTCACAACAGCAACAACATATGAGCTTCAAGTGCTAGACATATCAGTTCTTCCATTGTGCGAAACAAGCATCTTTATAGTGCAGTCTGTATAGTTAAATGTGCGTGTTCTTTGAGCACTTTGACATCCATCTCTGAAGGATCAGTTGCCTGAATCTCATAATGTATACCATCAAGCTCCTGCTTTAAGTTCTCCTTTCATGTAGCGTACAACATCTTGGCACGTGCAAAAGCTAGGAAGTGGTGAATATGTGGCATAATGCAAGTTTAAATTAATATAGGAATTAACAGTTTTTTCCGGGTACCCTATGACCCGACCCGAGAAAATCGGGTACCCGCGAACACCCTACATATTACTATTCGATTATATTGTATTTTCGGATCCAATTACTCTCAATCAAATTCGTTATGAAAGTCCAAATTTTCAAAAAACCGCAATCCGGATCCAATCCGAATACAGTTCGATTCCGATCCGAATTACTAATTCGGATTGGATTAGATTAGATTTCGGTTTTTATCCGAATAACTTTCACCCCTAGATGGAACAGAGAAAAATAACTTTTTTACATGAAGGAAGAAGACTAAATGTAACACCCCGTATTTTTATACCTGTTTAGTAATTGTTTATATTATTTTAGTTTAAAAATATATATATATTATTTTATTAAATATATTTTATTTCCCTCATGTTGACTTTACATCAAAAGGAGTCAAAAACTAATTCCTAGATTTACTAGGTTTACTACCTAACCTATCACTATACTAGCATTCTTTGCACGCGATGCGTGCTTGGATTTTCTTTGGTGAATTTTTTTCTTCTCTAGTAAATACCTTGGTTTTTTTTAAGTGAATAATTGTCTATAAATTTTTAAAACATTGTTACAATTAAATGACTTGAATAATCTACCCTATATAATGTATAAATATCATTAGAAAATATGTTACTAACATTTTGTTGTTTTTTGAAACTATGTGAAAGACCGTTGATGTATGTTCTACCAAATAAAAGAGTTTTATATATTGAGGAATATAGTGAGTTTTGAAATACATTATAAATCAATATTTTCAACATACAATGTTACCCATTAATCATATTATCGCTATTAATCACTAATTAAAAGAGTTAAACGCACTAATCAAGAAAGTTGAGATGCTCAACGATTTTTGAATTTGTTTATGGGCTGGACATAACTTTGATCGTATTTTTTTTACTTTGTAATTAAATAAGTAATGGATCATGGATAAAATAATATTCAATGCATCTTTTTCGTTTATGGAAATTTCCTTTTTTTCTACATCTATTACTCAAATGCGAAATATGATTTGCTGCATTAATTGGACAATAACTTTGATTTGGAAAGTTGTTTATATATGTTTAATTAGTTTGTATGTTGTATTTTTTATTTGAGGGTAAGGATGTAATTCAATAGGGGGACACCATAGCTCCCCCCTTCACTTATATAATAAAGATTACTAGTATAAAGAGAAAAAAAAAAAAAAGAAGAAAACTAAAGAAAAGAAAAGAAGTGTATCTTCTGCTTCCTAACACCAAAACCCACGACCACCATCTCACCATCTTCTCCCTTTTCTTCTACTTGTTCCTTCAACCAAGGAAACCATTAAAACTACAAAATTTTCCATCAACCATTATCATACACCAACCGTGATTCATCCATCTTCAATAGTTCTCAATTTTTGTGGCTTTTTCAAAGAGGAGAAATTGTTCTTGGGTTTGCGTTTTTGGGTCGTATATCGGATCGAAGTGGAGATTTTCGGGTTCTTTTATAGAGTAGTTTCACCCTATTACTTCACCTTAATCAAGTAAGTTATAATCCTAAGTCTAATTTGTATTTGGTTGATTCTTTTGAATTTGGGGTTTTGTTAGATTAGGGTTCTTGAATAAATTGAATTGGGGGAAATTTCTTTATAATAAATTCTGTGCAATTGGTTCATGTGGTTGTTTATTATGTTCTAGTTATTAAATTTTATGCCTATGTCATCATTTATATACAATCTGAAATTGTGTAAATAAAAGCTAACATTACAGATTCTTGTATGGGGGATTTACCTTGCTTGGACAAGTAATTTGCTAGTAGTTGTATGAGTATTGGTATCATTCGAATAGAGTAAGTGAATTACCTACATGGCTGCGTTAGTACTCCATGGCAAAATACATAAGTATCATTAGTATTTGGTCTTTGTTGCCACTTGTAATAGGTGTTTGCTAACCAAGTATTGCACACGAATTGGAAACCTCTGTATTAATGGGTGGAGTTTGATGTATAATGAAAATATGTGCATAGTGTAAAGCATCTTAGATTTGAATACTAGTATTAATATTCTTTAATCTTGTTGCCATTTAATTTTATATGTATATTTGCTAGGTGTTTGATATTTTGCACGCAATATGCTACACTATGATTAGTTACTCTGTATTGTTTTATTTATTTTATTTTCTTTGTTTGTTATTGAATTCTTATAATTATAGTGTGTATGCGATAATACAAGTAGTTTTGCCTTAGACCGTACGTGAAGAGCCGAGTCAATTCTGAGTACTCCGAGTGTCACTTATATTATGTTATTATATTGTAGATCATGGGTTTGTAGAAGAACCTTTTTGACTTGAGATTGTGATTCGTTGTCTATTATTGCTGATAAGGTAAGATTTCTTACTTTGCTTGTACAGATGAGTTCAGAAATGTTTTCACATTGTTTGGAAATTTATTTTAACAATGAGATTGTTTTATGAAGTTTATACTTTGAGATTTAAATTATTCTCGATATTTATATCGAAAGAGGTTATAAGGTTATTTATGAGATTTATTTTAAAAGGAGGAAGTTCCTCAATGTTACCAAGTTTAATGAAAATGTGGGGTTGCCGGTAAGCGGTATTCCTCGAGTATGGAAGTAAGTTGAGTTAACAGTGTCTCAACCGTTTATTTAGTAGTTGGGAGTATATCGATCAATACTCTTGCCATTTGTCTTCCTTCTTGGTACGTTATCAAGTTAGGGGTATGCATACTAGGGACTTTGGTGTTTACCTTATCTAGTGAGCCTAGCTAGCTCATTGGATTTTTATTACTTCCTACTCACAGATTACGAAAGGTTATATTTGAAAGTTTTACAGAATAGTTCATAAAGAAAGAAAGATTGTATTTGAGGTTATTAGAAAGTTAATATATTATATATATAATCTGTACAACTTTTAAATGAATTTGTAAGATATTCCTATATATCTTACCTGCACATTAAATAGTTTTATTTTATTACAGTATTAAATCTTTCTCAGCCTTTGGCTGATATTACAGTGTTTAATGTGCAGGGACTTGAAGATAGTTAGCTCCGGTTGGGTTAAAGAGTGCGTTGGATCTCTTTCGATTTTATAAGACTTTAAAAAGACTTCCGCTGTTATTTATTTGACTTTAGAATTTACATTATGGTTTGTAATAATTAATTACTTTCTAACTAGTTGGTCTGTAATAATTATTTAAAATTTATTGTCTATTATTTTAGTTAGAACCATTAGCCTTGCGGTTATTATTATTAATTATCGCAGCGTAGCACCTTTGGATTTTCGAGTTTATTTATTATAAGATGTTTTTAGAGTTATTGGAAATTCAGGGTTGTTACACTAAAACTGGCTCCAAAATTTGAGGTCCCCAAAAATTTGGACCCCTGTTCTATAGGTCTGCTGCACAGGCCCATAGCCGGCCTTGGATTAGGTGATAGTCGTGACAAGTAACTTACTTTAATCCACCTTATTATTACAACTAGTATTTTGGCCCGGACGATGCCCCGGGTCTGTTACAATTATCAAATATATTATAATTCATAATTGACTTAATTAGCTTTTCGTAATATTATGTCTAGTGCGAAATTGAAAAATGGATGGTATGGCCTGATAAGTTGTTTTAAAATAACTTCTAAGGACTTGGGGATAAAAATAACAACTTCAATGGAATTGGGTTAAGAGAATGTTATTAACTTAATAAAAGTGTTAGAGATCAAGAAGTTTGTTTATGTCTTTATATATAGTTACATATAATTTTAAGACTTTATTATGTTTTACTTTAAAACATTAAGCATTGCATTGTAGTGGATTAGTGGTTAAACTCTCACATTTCATTTCAAAGGTCATGTGTTCAAATCCTAGAAACTACTTATTGTTAATATTTTTAAATGAGATTATAAACATGTATAGTATTAGAAGATTGAGAAGAGTGCCACGTGGCACCGTTCATTTGATAGGAACGCCTTTAATATATTTGTATAGATTATGTGCATTACACTGACCTGGATGATACTTTATTAAATATTATACATATACGATAAATCATTTCCCTGAGAGAAGTTAAGTATGAGATCGAAGCATAATGAAAGAAAATATTTCAAGCTTCTCTTGTTGGTGTCTTGGTGACGTTAAAAGCCGAAATATTCAAGATTGGCTAAGAAAGATGGTATTGATAATCAAAATATTCTGAAGCGAGTGCTCTCACATTCTAATAGGTCAAAGTTGTTTGGATTTTGGGTACTCCGAAATGGGATTTGACGAAATCGCCTAAGTTTTTTTTAAGGTAAGATGAAGGGGACTCACTTAAGTGGGATAAGGGGAATCCTCAAATGAGTTCCATGGGGTTTGATCCCCTAGACCTCAGGGATATAAGGTGGGAAGCGATCAGTGGCGGATCTAACGTGGGTTCAGTGGGTTCAACTGAACCCACGCGGATCTTGGGAGAAACTGGAAATTCCGGAAAATACAAAGTTAGAAATTTATTTAAGAGGCACGCAAAGCAGAGTACAGCAGATGGATACCAATGCGGCTCCGTGGTAAAGTATGCGTGCAACTTGAGGAACATATCTTCAGGGTCGCTGGTTCGATTCCTTAGAGGAAGAATTTCATGCCTACTTTTTCTTTTTTTTTTCCTCCCTTTGTCTTATGTTTTATTTGTCAGTCTTCTTTTTTCTTTATTTCATTGTCTTCTTTTTCTTTACGGTCCATTTTCTGTGCAACAAGCCACACAAAAACGAAATCATGCGGCCAGATTTCTGCATCACCATCCTCCATCCTCCTTCCTCCTTCCTCAAATCTTCGACTTCTTCACCTTCGTCGGCGCAACCTTCATCGCCGCCGAACAAGAATCCGGCATCGCCATCTCCGTCAGATGGAGGAGATCGGCTATTCTCCTATTCACCTTTTTCTCTCTCCTCTCTGCCTCACATTCTTCTTCTTCTCTCTCTCTCTCCTATCTTCAACTTCTTCTCTGCCATCTTTTCAACTCTCAAAAGGATGATTTCTTCAACTCTCAAAAGGATGACTTCTTCAACTCTCAAATCGAGTAGCAGCAGCGGCGACAGAAGCAAAGGCGAAAATGTCACCGCCGACGTCGGGAGGCATTGCTCCACCTTAGGGTTCCGATCTCCTTCTCCTATCTCACATTTTTCTCTCTCCTAAATCTAAGGTAACTACTACCGAATTACTAACGTAACTCCTTCATAAATTTAAGGAGTTTCAGAAAAAGTAATGAGTTTCAGAAAAAGTAACCCCTTATAATTACAAAAGTAACCCCTACTTTCAGTAGAAGTAACTCCTTAACATTACAAAAAGTAATCCATAGTTTCTGTAAAATTAACCCCTTAGCATTATAAAAGTAATCCCTAATTTCAGTCAAAGTAACCCTTAGTATTCGAAAAAGTAACCCCTAGTTTCACTAAAAGTAATACCTTAGCATTAGGAAAAAAAATAGATTCAACAAAAGTAACCCCTGTTACGAAAAGTACTAACCCCTCTGAAAACGAATTCACGCTTGGGGTTCATTATAAGACCCGACTTGGGCCTTTTTATTAGCTGGCCATAACATTTATTCAATGTGTGGCCTGCCTTATACAAAAGTTTGTGTTTTCTTTTTTATTCCTCCCATTGTCTTATGTTTTATTTCTTAGTCTTCTTTTTTAATTTGTTAATCTTCCTTTTCTTTTTTAGCTCTCTTTTTTTTTATCTATAAATCTCTCCCACCACCAATTACTAAATTAGTAGAAGATAATGGATCTAGTTTGTTTTCCATTCTCTTCCCATTTTCCTTGCTTAAGTAATAAATTAATCATGCACTAAGTAAAATTAGTCAAAAATTCACTATATTGATCACTTGATTCTCCATATATTTATATGATATGCAATGAGAAGTGTGTTAAAATGTGAAGGATTAATGTTATATATATTTTATAATTTTAATATGTGCATTTTATAAACTAAATGTACAGATATTATTTTTTTACATGGAAGAATTTTATACATCACTTCTAAATAAAATTATTGACAGAGCTCAAAATCACCAAAATGCAAAGAGCTTATTAGTGTTGTTGTGTTGATTAGTTGTCAATTAGTCATTTTAGATTTCATATTTGTGCTAATATTTCAATTTCTTTATTGTTTCATATCATAGATATATACTTATTTTTTTGTAATGTAATCAAGAATAGAAGCTCCACTAAGTACAATTGTTGAAAGTTTTCCTTTCCTTTAAAAAATGTAACTATAGATAGTAAAATGTAATTGAGAATCAAGGTTGACCTAGTGTTGTGAGGCCCTCCTTCCACTCCTTTGACAGGTGTTCGATTCTTACCTCTTACAAGAAGTCCCCCAAAACTTCTTGCAAGGGAATTCTCTTTACCCAAAAAAATTACTTAGTAAAATGTAATTAAGAATTTATATTTGAACAACTCCAAATCCACATGGTTGAATTCCTAGATCCGCCACTATAAGCGATGCCACTACTCCACCACCTCAACCTCAATCGCTTAAGAATTAAGATAAACATAATTGTTCTTGCTTTGGATAGTATTTGATCCGTTCAAGTTAGTTTTGGAAAAAAAGATCTATATAAAAAAAATTCAACCTTGATGACTTAAACTATCAAGTGATGGGTTTGTTTCTTGTTAAAATTTTGATCAATCACTTCTCTAATACTTCGTGTATTTTGTGAAACTTGACTCATTTACTTTTTTTTTAGGTTTTACGTACCTACTTCTACTTTATTCCTTATTCGGCAAACTTATAACATTTTTTATCCTCCAATACCCGCAAATGACTCCCAGTTCAGTTGGTCTTGTAAGGACGCTTAATTTTTATTCAAAATTAGCCAACGTCCCAAGCCCAATATTAAGAAAAGAACGGATCACTTATCTGAATATAGTAACTAGTTTAATCTATTTAATGACCAGTTTAATCCATTTAGTAATCACATTATTTAATCCGTTTGATAATACTGTCGGATTATTTTCAAAATTGTTTGTAGTTCGACATTCAAAGGGAAACAAGGGAAGGGGAAAAAAATGGAAGACTAGGTTGGTGCGGGATGTCTTGGGATAGTGTTGGGCTAAGTGAGATGAAATAAGCTTGTTAGTAGAATTATATTGTCTGATCCCTTTACCTATATCCTATACGATCTATTGTAAGTGGACAAAATTTAGGAAAATGGAGGCATTATTATTATGAAGTACTGGGTTTTTCGAACACCTTCGAAAGACAAGGTTTTATTAGCATTTAATATGGTCTTCAGTTATGCGGGGCTATGATTGATGTTTATTGATCGGATTCGGATTACGAAATCAACACAAGAATTTTCTTCCCCACAAAATTATGAAGCATCGACGGATCCACTCAAAAAGTTGTATGAGACAACAAAACGAGAATTGTCGTATTGTTATATCTATGTATATGGATTCTCAACCCTTCACCAGTTAATTCTTGTTTTATTTTGTTCAATCTATTTTCAATATCGTTAATTGTCAATTGTAGATGTCGTATGGCTTTGATTAATGGAATATAGTGTCCTTTGGGACTTCTTTCAAAAAAAAAAAATTTACTTTCTATCTTTTAATCCGTAATCATTTATTTGAATTTGTAAGTTATATGTTGTATAGTGAAGTGTCATATTTAACGAATGTTGGTTTCATTTTAGGCACACAATAGACATAAATGTGGATGTCAATTATCTTAATTAGTTGGTCAAAGTCTTGGGAGGCTGCGCTGAACAGATTGAATTTCGTCTACATCAGTCACGTTTTGTGGCTCTCTATACACCAAAAAACACAATGGACATAAATAGATCCATATCAATGACAACTTAATTTTGAGTTTTTGCTTACATAACTAATGTAATATCATGAAATAATAACTTTTCTCTTAGGGTTACCATATCCTTTATTAAACCCATTTCTTTCGGGATTTCTCTTATGATTTGTGAGCAAAACTGCTGAAAATAAATAATAGGGTTTTTTGTCAGAAAGTACCTAATAAAATAAAAGTTTTTTAGGGAAGGACCTAATAAAAAAAATTGTCTAAAAAGACCTATTAAAATACTTCCGGTTGTTAATAACAACCATTTTATGAATTTCGGGCCAAAACACCAAATTCCGGCTTTGTTTGGTATTTTTTTTAGTAAAGGAAGGGAAAAGAAAGGAAGAGAGAGGAAAAGAAAGGAAAAGAAGAGAAAAGAAGGTAGTTGTAGTTTCCAATGTTTGGTATAATAGGTGGATTTGAGAGAAATCACATGTTTGGTTGTCATTAGTAAAGGAAAGGAAAGGAAGGAAATAAAGAAAACATAGGTAAAAGCTTGTTAGCTTTCTTTCCTGTCAAATTCCTCCGATTTTGGGAGGAAAGGAAAGCAAGGATTTAAGAGTATTCTTTTCCTTCCACTTCCTCTCCTTTCCAATTAAACCCCTCTCATTTTCTTTTACCAAACATGAGAAAGTTTGTTTTTACCTTTCCTTTCCTTTCTTTTCCATCCAAATCCTTCCTACCAAACAAAACCTACATGGGACTTGGGTAATTTGTACACTGTATAAATAATCCCAGCCTCGAGAAAAGGTAAAACGTTTAAGCTTCCCTAACAAGCTTGCTTGATGCATTGTGTACTTGATTATTTTTGTCAGTTGTTGTTTATTGGTTGAGATTATTTTTTTTTTTATAAAGGTAAGATGAAAAGATGTCTAGGAGACCCTCCTTACGATGGGGAACTCCTAAACTATCGATTACAAGGATTGTATTTAAAGCCAAAGAATAGACTTGACAAAAATAGAAATCAGAACTAAGTGATCGACATTGGCTATCCAGTTCGCTGCTTTGTTTGCTTCGCGATAAATGTGAGAAATGGTATAGTTATTGAATTGACGCAGGAGTACTTTTATGTCTTCAGTAATGAGACGTATTTGCCATGGAGCTTGCCAGATATTCTTGACTGCATTTATTACTAACAAGTTGTCGCCCTCGATGTGTAGATCCTCAATTTGGTTGTGAAGAGCTAGGAGTAATCCTTTGTGAAGAGTTGTAGCTTCAGCAACGAAAACGGGTGCAGTGCCTAAATTGAAGGTTGTGGCATGAATGAGGTCTCCACTGTTGTTGCAGATAATGACTCCTACTGCGGCAGAATTCTTTTAAACGGAACCATCAAAATTGAGCTTGAAAGTGGATGAAGGTGGTGGAGACCAGGTAACCAAGATTGAAGAAGGTTGATGAGTCGTATAGGAGTGAGTCGAGGAGGAAGAGAAAGGTGTACCTGCGAGTTGACAAGAATCAAGCTTTGTGCGAATAGACCATTCCTAAAAAAGGAATTTGGCTTTATGAAGGATCCTGAATTTATTGAATTAAGCGTTATTGAAAATGATATCATTCCGCTCTTTCTAAAGAAACCATAGAAGGAAGATAAATTTGGTTAAGCTACGTTTCCTGTTTCCGAGAGATTGAATACTGTCCAGTAAGGATGTTTCCCTATGATGGTAATTGATCCAACCTAAAGTTTCTTGTAAGTCCCACATCGATTTGGAGATAATACAATTATTAAAAAGGTGGTCGATACTTTCGGGGTGAGAATGACAAAGGGGGCATTTCTTTAAAGGAATAATATTCCGTGTGAACAAAATATTTCTAACTCCTAAGCTATTATGACAAATTTGTCACTGAAAAAATAAGAGTTTAGGCGGTATATCGTGTTTCCATATCCAACTGTATTTCCATTTCTGCTCAGCAGGGTCTAAATTATGAGCTAGCCAAGTTGCTGATTGACCGAGAAAACCCCAGATGAGGTGTATCCCCAGACGGGTTGATCCGTATCTGGAATAGAAGGTAACGGAATACCTTTAACAATATTGATAATATGGTCTGGTAGCAATTGTCCGAGTTTGTGAATGTCCTATTCGTGGGAATTCTTTATGAAATCACTAACCTTTAAGTCTTCTTGTATTTGATGAAGTGGAATATTGAGGATCTATAGTAGAGGAGAGTGTGTGATCCAGTTATATATATCAAACCAAAATGAAATGGAATTTCCATTTCCAATTTTCCATCAGATTCCTTTCCTAATAATATCTTTTTGAGCAAGAATATGTTTCCAAATCTGGGAATCAGTAGCTTTTGGTTTGCATTGGAAGAAGGTGGTATTGGATAAATATTTTTGTCTCAGTATATGAACCCATAGGTTATCGTTATTAGTTAAGATTGTCCAACCAAGCTTAGCTATGAAGGCTTTGTTAAGGGCCATAATCTTTCTTAGACCAAGGCCACCTTTGGATTTAGGCTTACAAATCTTTTCCCATGAAATTAATGGAATAGCATTTTTATCCTTTTGTTGTCTCCAAAAATATTTCATGTGCATACTATCAATAGAATTGGCAATGGAATGAGGGAGCAAATTAGGAAGAGCACACATAGGCTGGAAGGGCCTCTAAATTACTTTGTATAAGGGTGTGCCTACCTGCTTTGGATATGAATCATGTCTCCCAATTGTGCATGCGTTGTTCAGCCTTTTGAATAATATGTTTGAAGTCCGTTGTTGGTTTGAAGGAGCTGAAATAGATCCCTAGATAACGCCCCAAGTTTAAATTGGGTAACATATTGAATTTGCTAGCTAATGTCATTTTTCTTGTCGGTGTTACTCTAATTTTAGAGAAGATGATAAAAGATTTATGGAAATTAACCAATTGTCCTGATAATTTACAGAATGAACCAATAGTTGATTTTAGATTTGCGCAAGCCATATTTGTAGCTTTAAAAAAGAGAAGACTATCATCTGCAAACATCAAACAAGGTATCGATGAGGAGAGAGAGCAGAGTTTAAAGCCGACTCCTGAATCGATGTTCTTATAATGAAGTTTGAGCATGGAGATATAGACTTCCATGCATAGAAGAAAAAGTTGAGGCAGCAGAGGGTCACCTTGTCGAAGCCCCCGAGAGGGCTTGAACCATGGAGTTGGCTTTCCATTTATTTTGATGGAATATGAAACGTTCGTGACACACTCTTTAATCCATTCTATCCAATGTGGGGGAAAACCAAAAGCGTTAAGAGTTGCCCGCAGGAAATCCCATTCAATACGGTCGTAGCCTTTTCCATATCAAGCTTGACGGCCGCTCACCCTGTCTTATTTTGCGCTTTATGAAATGTGTTTAAAATTTCCTTTGCTACTATTATCATGAATAGATCTATCCGGGGTGAACGCATTTTGATATGGACTAATTATTCGTTGGAGTATAGGACTTAATCTTTGCACTAAAATTTTGGAAATAATTTTATAAAGCGTGTTAATTAAACTAATTGGTCTGAAATGATTGGGAATTTCCGGATTATCATTCTTTGGAATGAGCGTTATGAGTCTATGATTGAGCGAGGGAGGAAATTTTCCATGATGAAAAAAGCTTCGAATTGCTGTAGTAACCTCAGTTCCAACTATGTGCCAATAAGCTTGGAAGAATTTCCCCCTGAATTCATCCGATCACGGTGTTTATCCCGGATTAATATTGAAGGTCGCTTGTTTAATTTTTTTTTCGTTTGTAATTGGAGCTAGTAGGGAATTTTTATCAATTTCAGAAATGAAGGGGTCGATGTAGGACAAATCTAAGGTACGATCATGATTGAAAGACGATGTGAATCTCCGTTTGAAGGAGTTAGTGAGTATGGGCGCTATTTCATCGGAGAGTCTTCCTATTGATTAAGGTCATTTTTTAGTCTAAAAATGGTATTGTAAGCAATTTTTTTCCTTATTTTGTTATGAAAGTATCTAGAGTTACGATCCCCTTGGATAAGCCAAGTGTTTCTTTTTTGTGATCCCCATTTTAATTGATTAAAGAGCAGTAGTTTCTCCCTTTGAATAA
Source organism: Beta lomatogona (assembly GCA_947646795.1). Lineage (NCBI taxonomy): Eukaryota > Viridiplantae > Streptophyta > Magnoliopsida > Caryophyllales > Amaranthaceae > Beta > Beta lomatogona. The sequence goes on along the minus strand of CANSNZ010000851.1, from coordinate 23,295 downwards.
TTAAGCGATTGATATGGGATCGACCAATATGGTTGAACGGTTGTGTCCATAAAATGGATTGTAGTTCATTAATTTTGTTTTCATTTTGGATAAGTTTGTTTGTAGAATGACGATAGTGATTTCGTGCCCATATTTTGATGTCATCTTTAATGTGACTAAGTTTCGCCGAATGCGATAAAAGTGCGAACCCGGACGATTGGCTCGCCATTTCTTTTCTACAATAGTATGAGATTATTTTTCTAAGATCCAAGTGTTTAGAAACTTGAAGTTATAATGATAAAAGCGCGAACCTGGACGATTAACCGTTAAGTCTTCGTTTTTGATTTCATCTCTCTCACCTACTTCACTCAGTAATTCATCCTCTCTCTCTTGTCATCATCTACACCTTTTCATCTTCTCTTCAGTCTCTCTCATCCAGCTGGGGTTGCAACACTCTCTCTCTCCCTCGTCATCATGGAGAATTCTGCAATGACAAAAAAGGGGAAACTTTTATGGACGGTAAAACAAGAGCATGGTGCCCAGAATAGGTAATTCATTGTGCTTTGTGTAAAATTACCTTTATTTTCATTAAATTAGATTTTTTAATTGCTGGTTTGTTGGATTACTGTAATGGTGCTTAGAAGCCCTAATTTTTTAATTGCTTGTTGATGTTAAAAATTGATTCTTTAAAATTTGCTTGTTATTGGTAACCCAACAATTAACCCAAATTAAAATAAGCAAATAAACCCTAGAATCGCTAAATTGCCCAAAATTGAAATGCCTAAAAATTAATATGTTATGACTAATATATTTCAGCGGTTAACTAATATACTTCACCACTTAACTAATGTACTTCACCATTTAACTAATATACTTCAGCACTTAACTAATTCATCCAGAAGCAATTTAAGGCTAACATAACTAATAGGTTCAAGCGCTTAACTAATACTGGTGTTGGTTTGATGCACGCGCGTGATGTCAGTATGACATCAGCTGGTCTCACATTAACACTAACGTGAGACCGTCTCTTAAAAAAGGACTCTTATGTTTTTAATTTTCATTTTTTGTACTATTTGCCATTAACATATAACAATATTCAAATTCAAATTTTATTTTATTACAATAATTCTTTTTCCATATTAGAAACATATTAAAAAAAACTTTACTAACATTACAGTCTCTAAAACTCTAAACACTTCAATCCGAAATAAGAGATTGATTTTTGAAAGACAAATGACTCCAACTACCTAAAAATTTTTATCAGTAAGATCAACAAAATCTTTTATCATAATCTTCTCTCTCCTCAAAAAACCTATCTCAAAATCCCTTAATATTCTCACCTTCCATCCTCTCTCATAAAACCCTACTTATTAGTTTCCTAATTAAAATTATTCTCTCTCTCTCTCTTCATTAAACCCTCCTCTCATTTTTCCTCTTTTATTCTTTCTTCGTCTTTCTTTCACCATGGAAGACGACGATCGTGAACAATGGTGGCTTTTCAACCATCATCTCCCATCCAACCCTCCTCCTTCCCCTACCTCCACCCAAACCCAACTCCAAACCAACAACTCTCCTCCTTTTCTTTCCCCTTCCTACACCCAATCCTTGGAAAATCAATTATCTCTCCTTTCATTATCAGGTTCGGGTTTCCCGAACCTAAACCCGAACCTACCTCGCACTGTTAATAATAATAATAATCTTGATTTTCAAACCCCTTCTTTCTCTCCTTTTGATCTGGATAGACTCCGAACCTATTATGCTGCTAGAACTCATGAACTCGCTAGTATTGGTGCGTCGTCGTCGTCGTCTAATCACCCGAACCTAAATTACTATTATGGTTCAGGCTCGGGTTCAGGTTCGGGTTTTGGTTCGACGTTGGTTACTGGGGAGAATTATTATAATAATAATAATAATTATTATGCTAATATTCTTCCACGTAATGGGTTTCGATCAAGCTTCAATGATCTTGAGTTACGTAGAAGAGTGCAGCTTGATTATATTAATCATTATGATCATTATCATAGTGTTTTGAATTCGCTGTTGTATAATGAGCATATGAATGATCATAATAATAATAATAATAATCATAGTTATAGTTATAGTTACAATAGTAATAATAATAATAATAATAATAATAATAGGAGGAGGATGGTTAAAATCCGGGGTAATAGTAATAACAGTAATTACCGTAATGCTGCTGTTACGACGACTCCGGTAAATTTGGTTTATTATCCGAATTCTTGGGAAGAAATCAGGGGGAAAGTTGTTGATTATGTGAAAGATAAGAGTTTAAGTCAATTTTTGATTAGGAAGTTTGAGTTAGGGCATATGGAAGGGATAAAGATGGTTGTTTCTGAGATTAAAGAGGGTGTTAGTCAGGTTTTGTTTAATCAGACTGGGAGTCAATTCTTTCAGAAATTGTTGGAGATTCTTGATCAGCAAGATATTGTTGAATTATTGAAGGGTGTTATGGCTAATCAACGCGAATTCGTTGATATTTGCCTCGATAGTCAAGGGTATGTTATATGTTAGATGTTTTTGTATTTGATTGATTAGTATTAATTTTGTTTATGTTGATTTTGATTTGATTTGATTTGTTATGATATATAGGACTAGGGCAGTGCAGAAATTGCTGAGTTTCGTGGATGCGAATAACCGGGAGGTAAAGATGGTGGTATTGAATGCAATAAGAGGAGTTGGAGTGACTTTAACCAAAAATCTGAATGGTTATCATGTTATTCATGAGCTCTTAAAAGCTTTCCAACAAGCTTCTGAAGTCGTTGTGGTAAATTATCTTGACAATGTTTTAACATTTATCTTTTACTCTAGTTTGATTGTTGTAGTTTGATTATTAGTGTGATTGGTTTAGGCTTTTAGAATTCGTATAAAATTCGAGTTTTCGTTGTTAGTGATTGGTGTTCATTCTGCTTTGATGATTAATAAGTGTTGTGAATATTATGTTAAACTCATTACTTGACATTGTGGAAGAACAACCCATATGCCATATCTAAAGGGATGAGAAAACTTTGATATATGATCTATTTGCATATATTGGATAAAACAGATGTTATTCTTGTTGATTGTTGTTACCTCTAGTCTAATATGCAAACTCTTTGTTAATTGTTCCGGTGACTCAATTCAACATATGTAATGATTTTCGTTTCGAACCTCGTACAGCCTCTGCTTGGTGAAATTGCAGATCACGCTGTAGACATAGCAATGGACAAAAGCGGGTGTTGTGCGCTGCAGAATTGTATAGAACATGGTCAAGGACCCGAACGTGATCGTATTATTCATCAGATTATAACTCATGCCGTAGAATTAGCTGAAAATGATTATGGGTTCGTTTAGTTGTGTAATTATTATAATTACTTTGCATAATTATAGTCTATGTGTTTTCTGAAAATTGCATTATTTGTTTTGCTTTATCGGCAGAAACTATGTTGTGCAATATGTAGTTGGGATGAAAGCTGATCCCCATGCTACAGCCCAAATCATTAGGAGTCTGCTGGGGAACTTTGTATATTTGACCAAAAGCAAGTTTGGCAGCCATGTTGTTGAGAAATGCTTGAAAGAAGCTGATAATGAACATTTCAACCTTATCATTGAAGAAATTACTGATCCTAAAGTCTTTTTGGAGATTGTCCAGCATCCTCTGGGTAATTTTGTGGCTCAGACCGCGTTAGAAACATCCCAGGTGAGACCCTGATTAAGCTCAATTCCTTTTGTTTTGCTTTTATCGATTGTTTTCTCTATACCTTCGTTAATTAAGTTACTCAATATGTCTCTTTTTGCTTTTAATTGCTTCATATGTTTTATCAGTGTCTCCTAGACCAACATTTGACAATTTCTTTATTTACGTGTTATTGTTACAGATGGTGCAAGGTGATGCGTACAAGAGGCTAATGGATCGGATTAATGATAACTACGCGTTTTTGCATAGCCATATGCATGGCAAGAGGGTGTTAGCTCATGCCAAGTGCGGCAAGTCTCGCGTATTTCGCCATGCTAATTGCTAGCTAGCTAGCTTGGTTCTGTTAGTTTGGATTGTGCGTTTTAATTTGTTTCAGTAATGTTGTGTTGTTTGTCATTGTTTTCAAGTACTTGTTAGAATCATAATAGTATGATGTATTAATAATGCCTTAGAATGTTGTTTAGGATTATGAGTTTGTACTATCATATAGCTAAGAAATAGTTGTCTTGCTAGGATTAACCCCTCTCACTTACGTGTTTTGGGGGGAGAGAATAATTCCTTCATAGGAATGAACAGAGTTTGTTATAGTTTGTTTGTTGGTTTGTGACTCTAAAAGTACTACGTGTTATAGTGTTGATGTGTTTAGTGTTCAAACAATGACATAGAAGTATTTTGTGATGCGTTCTTCTAATTTCTATTGTCTTTGCATTATTTTTAACACACCTTCTCTTATATTGTGTTTTGTACTCATATTGTTTGGATTACTATTACATTTAAATCAGATTGGAGGGATGAAAGGTGGTGATTCGAAATAATACCTAGTCTAACATATCTTTCGATTATGTTATCAAAGCATGGGATGAGGATTGAGGAGATCAGATGAGATTAGGTGGTGATCGATTGGAAACAATCCCTCAAATTTTATTTTGCAATTTTGAATACCTAATTAGGGATAGTGTTTTATTTGGAAGATATGACATTATTTGGGTAATTTATTTTATCGAAAGGGCTTATTACCAATTTAGCATTTGCCGATTTTTTTTATTGTATCCGATACGAAGTAAGCAAAAATTCTAGTCAATTATCGTTAATTACAAGGCAAATTTTTAAGCAATTGCTGAATTTTATTAATTAATGAAAATTTAATATTAAAAGTAATTAACAATATCACAACACTCATTAATTGGTTTTCAAAACTGCCATGATTCTTTTTTATCATCCTCGCCCTCTTTTTTTTTATCAAAATTAATTGACCTACAAAGTTGGGTGTTTTGTTGATAAATATGCAACTTAAAGTTGGCGGTGAAAACTAGTCAAGTAAAACAACTAACAATGGATTGTCAAAAATTCTATGTAGACACTAAAATTTTATCACATCAATAATATTATTGTAGGTTTGGTAAATTCTGAAAGAATGTCTTTCAACTTGGATGTAATTATCTCATGGACCATTTTATCCTATAACTCTATAGAAGGAGATCATCCTATATATCGAAGCAGACTCGATGGAATAAGCCATAATCGATCCCATCTCCTCCTTACTACCAACTTGTATGGCTAGAATTTATTGAACAAAAAAAAATACTTAAAAATATTGACTATTAAACAAATCAACTTCATAGATATAATAAATTAACTAGTTTTTAGGCCCGGGCTACGCCCCGGGTAATTATATCTTTCATTTATTAATATTTTACTTTGATATAATAACATCAAGTATCACTTGGTTTAGTGGTTAAGACAATAGTATACATGCTTGTGATCTTGGGATCGAATTTTACATAATGCATTTTCTATCTTTTTTAGTGTATGTAGAATACATAGCATAAAATACTCTAAGCAAAGGCGCCACGTGGCATCGTTCCTGGCTTAGGAACGCCTTTTAATATATTAGTATAAATACTCCTTACAAACTTGATTTCTATGATAAATACATAAGAAAGCATAAATAATATTGAGCCGAATACATATCACTATTTAGCCAAACAATTGTTCTGATGAGAGAGGCTACTAGGTGTTGTTGGGAAGAGAGAGACGGGTTGCTCTCATGTTGTTCTTTTCTTTTTCCTTTTCTAATTAAACAGAAAGGAAATGTCATATTGTTAATTACTTTTAATATTATAAACACTTAAAATCAAGAAAATATTTCCTCATACTGGACACGTTTCCTAAACGTGTCCGACGCGTTTCACACGCGTGTTGTGTCGTTTTTGATGTCGGAAACTCAATACATTAGGTCGGGGACGTCCGTGCTTCATATGCGCCAGTTATCTTGTATAAGAACGGAATTACCAAATTGATACATGTTATTTTCTTGCCTCTTTAATTAATATTGTTGGTTTGAATTAATTGTGTTGTCTACATGGCTACACAGTACACCCTGTTATCTAAAGTATAATCCAACATTTTTTTATTTTTTAAAATTTGGTAAGATAAATTACATTAACGCCCTCTCACAGGGCACCTAAATACAACATACCCCAAAGCCCCCCAAACACCCTGATGAGAATCGAACCCACAACATGTGGGTGGAAGATGAAAGGGCTTACCACCCTTCCACTCCCTCATTCTCAAGTACTCCATCCGTTTCTTTTTAATCTACACACTTTCCTTTTTGGTATGTTTCTTTTTAATCTACACACTGTTGCTTTTTCTATTTTAGGTAACATGTCACATCTACTTTCTCTTCTTTTTCCACCCATGTCACCCACTTTTTAATATTTTAACCCACTTTTTACAATCTCTCTCTCACTTTTCAGTTTCTCTCTCCACCTTTTCATTTTCCCTCTCATACTTTTATACTTCCTCCTTGGTTCTCCCCCAAAATGAAGTGAGTAAATTAAAATGAAACGGAGGGAGTATAATCCAACATGGAATTAACTAAACCACAAGGTATCAGATTAAAAATTAGTATAAACCTCAAGGCATTGAAAGAAAATTATGTCAAATCTCATGGCACTAAAGTGTAAATTTTCCTTTCTGATTTGTTCTACACATTTTTGTTACACTATTCTAATGAGTAAAAAACTTATATGGATTTGATTCACACTGAATTTGGTATAGACCTAATGCTAGTACATGTGATTTATATAAAAAATATGTCAAAAAACAATAGATATAGAAGACGAACAACTATTGACTATGTGAGGAAAAATGTTACTATGTAATAAAATGTAAATTTCATTATAAAAAACTAATGTAAGAAAAGGTAATTGTATGAAAAGCAGAAAAATGTCATTATGTCAGATAATGGTAGATTAGTGTAAACACTAGTAGAATAATTGCTTATTCCTGCGGTCATTAAGTGGCCTATTGCGGCGGTTTTGGCCGCGCAACAATTAAGGGAGCAGCAATAGGTAATTAACCCGCTGCTGCGTTTTTTGGCGGTTCCTGGCCAAAACCGCTGCAATATGTTGCACCTATTGCTGCGGTTCCTATTCAAAATCGCAGCAATAGGTACGGGTACAGGTAAAAAAAAAATTTTCCACGTTTCCATCAAATTTTAAAGAAAATAATGTAGGAACAAAATAAAACACTACTGATTCAAAATAACAGTGATAATCCATTATTGCACTAAAATAAATAATAGTGATAATTAACAATGATAATGATAATAATAACAAGGAGTGATAAAAATAATAGTAATAATAACAAATCAAATCTCAGCCGTAAAATCAAGTCTCAAACACCAACAAACCACCACAATCACCACCGTCCATCCATCAACCGACCATCAATTTTAAACAAAAATAAAATGAAAATAAACAAATATACGCAAATCAAATAAACAAAAAAAAACCTAAAAAATGTGGACAACAGTAGTGTTGAGAGATCGAGAAGCATTCAACCATTGTTGAGTTTGTTTATGAAATCGGTTAATCGTAACCGTTAAAGATCGAATTTCATGCTCAATTTGTTTTTGATGAAGAAAACATTCTTGAACTCCGCCATTAACAACATCTATCATATGCTCTGAAACTCGAATTCCAGCTTTAATGGCTTCCTTCTTCGATTTCTCTGGTGAAATAATTAAAAAGTAAAATTAAATCGTGAAATTTGAGTTTTGTTAACGATTTGAGAAATGCTAGGGTTTGAAGAGAGAGAAATTACTAGTTTGATTGCGAAGGGAAGAAGCTAAGATGAGATTTGATGTTGATGGAGTAAGTTGAGCAAGGAAGATTCAAGTGTGGTGGACAGATCTAGAACGACAGCAGCAACAATTCTACCTAGAAACGGCGCCGCTTGCAACGAAAATGAACCGGCGGCATCAAATCAAAACCACCTCGCATCAACGATATACATCGAACGGTGGAGATCGATCAAACGGCGAGAGAATCAACGGAGCGAGAAGTGTTAGGCAACGCAAAAATAGCAGGAGGAGCATGGAGTTGAGTGGTTAAAGATCAAGCCACGATCCATGGCGTCTTCTTCGTCGTCTTTGTAAGAGCATCGTTCTAAGAGAGAATTTCAGCCGGAGATTAGGAAATCGAGGCGAAAGAAAAACGTCGATGCGGTGAAGACTGAAGGAGAGATAATTTCCGCCGGAGTTTTCGCACGAAGGAGATGGAAGGATATTTGAAGGAGGAGAGAGAAAGGAGTGAAATGAAACGGTTGAAGGATTGAATTGAAGGAGATTTGAAGGAGGAGAGAGAAAGGAGTGAAAACGGTTGAAGGTCCCTCTATTTCTCAAACCATAACGCCTCTTTATGAGATAAATGGGCCCATTGGATATTGCTGCGGTTTCCAAGAAAACCGCAACAATAGATTAAAACTTTATTAAAAAATAATATTTTAATCTATTGTTGCGGTTTTTTGTGGGAACCACAACAATAGATCTAGTCAAACCAGTCAACCAATTTTGAAAATTTCCGGTGAAGCCTATTGTTGCGGTTTTCACCCGGAACCGCAGCAATAGGTTGATTTTCGAATTTTCCTTTTCTTTTGACGTGGTTTATTGCTGCGTATGGGTATAACCAGCAATAAGCAATTATTCTACTAGTGAAATTTAGATCATAAAAGGTGATTATATGAAGGGAAAAAAGGGTCACTATGTCACATGGGTGGCTTTGGTCAACACTAATACTAGTGTGGACCAGGTCCACGCAAGACTAGCTCTTACTTTCTTTTTTATATTATTCATATATTTAGGCTCTGTTCTTTTGGACTGAATAAGTCTGAACTGAACTGATCTGATCTGATCTGAACTGAACTGATCTGATCTGAAATGAATAAGTCTGAACTGAACTGAACTGAACTGGTCTGAACTGAACTGATCTGATCTGAACTGAACTGAACTGATCTGAATTGAGTATTATTAATAATTACAAGTAGAGTAATATTTTTATCATCATTGATAATGATAATAATTAATATTATTAATGATAATGATAATGATAATGATAATAATAATAATAATATTAATACTAATACTAATAATATGCATAATAATAATATTTTTTTTTACGCTATAATAATAATAATATTCTTATGAATTGAGTAATATTAATAATAACAAGAAGAATAATAATGAATATGAAGTAATAATATTAAACTGAATGATGCACATGAAGCTGATGGTGAAGATAATAATGAAGATGAGGTGGAAGAAAATGACGAGGTTGGAGATCGTATGGAAGAAGATTATTAGGAAATTTAGAATACTCCTTTTGTTTCTTTTAATTGCTACATTTCCCTTAAATGTTCTTTTTTTTAATTGCTACATTGTTTAAACTTATTTATTTGGAGTTCTTCACCCACCATAAAGTAATACTCCCTCCGTTTTCGAAAGTTCTCCCTACTTTAACCAATTTTCTCTCACAAAATTATTCAAAATAGGAACAACAAAATAAATCGGAGGGAGTATTACTTTTCTATCTTTCGCTTCTTTCACCAAAAAATACTCTTTTTATCACTTGTCTCGCTCCCTTTTTTTATATTCAATGGGTTAACAAATACCCTCCAAAAAGTTTAAAAGTGACATTGCCAAAAATAATAATAATAATAATAATAATAATATAATAATAATAATAAGAAGAATAATAAAATAACAATAATAATAAACATAATAATAATAAGAATAATAAGAATATAATAAAATTAATAATAGTAATAATAATAATAGTAATAATAATAATAATAATAATAATAATAATAATAATAATAATAACAATCATAATAATAATAATAATAACAATAACAATAATAATAATAATAATAATAATAATAATAATAATAATAATAATAAGAATAATAATAAGAATATAATAATAATAGTAATAATAGTAATAATAATATTATTAATAACAATAATAATGATGATGATGATAATAATAATAATAATAATAATAATAATAATAATAATAATAATAATAATAATAATAATAATAAATAAAAAAAATCAATAAGTTGTAGTACGGAACGATCGATTCGATCTGAACCGAATAAATAAGTCGGGCCCGGGCGAATCGATCCGATCCCAACTGAAGCGAACCGATCGATGACGGCGATCGATCGATACGAACCGAACCGAATTTCCATTTATTCAGTCCAAAAGAACAGAGCCTTACTTTGATCAAAGTTATAAATTGGATTATTGACCATAAACCACCCATGATTCTGCTTATGGGTTTATTATTAGGGATCATTCAGGTCAGATCATTGTTATGGGTGCTGGTAAGCTTCATAACCAATTGTCTATTTTGTCTGCTGAAACTTAGGGCATGAGAGAAGGGATCAAGGCTGCTATTTCGTTAGGCATCTCTAACCTTTGTGTAGAGGGTGATAACCTGGGGGTTATTAACTCTATTAAGCATATTTGGAAAATGCAGTGGGAAATTAATAACATTATTGTTAATGTAGGTTTGGATCTTAGGGGATTTTCTGCGTTTTCTTGGCTCACAAGGGTCACTCGGTTCAGACTCCTCATCGCTGGTTTGAATTTCATGATCTTGTGTTCCTCTCTATCATCCGAAAGGATGTGTTAGGTTGGTTCTATTTTATGGACTAGCCTAGTTTTTCCCTGCTTGTTAAAAAAAAAAACCACCCATGAGTGGAGTTCACGTTCTCAAAATCACCTCTAACTACATTATTTTTAACAGCTACCAAGGGGTAATAAGGATCCTCTATCCCATATACTATTCCCTCTAGTGTCCTATATATATATATTTTTTTTTGAAAGACATCAAATGTCCTATATAAATCATATATTGTCACCTCATCCCATTTTAATAAGATTAAACGGAATTTGTTATAAAAGATAAAGACATCAAATATGGATGGAGCCATGGCCCATGGAGGCCAAAATTCCGGCCCAAAGGTTAGGCTGATTTCTTACCAGTTACCACTCCTAACAAGTAAGAATGTCTACATTAGAATTGTTTCCAACATTTTTTGTTTTAACATTTTTTGTACTATATAGTCAGCAAAAAAATATATTATATTTATTATAAAAGGTAGTATAATAATATAAAAAAATATTCCATCTTTATTTTCTAAGTATATCTTCTGTACTTACTTTTCTCTTTTAACATAATCTACAATGCACATCTTGATTATCTTTAATATCTCTAAATAGATATTAGTAAAGATTATAAAAAGTTGATATTATTAACTACACATCGAAACGTATCTAGCAAGATCCAATATGAATATGTTTTTCCATATATAATAATCACTACACATGGTCAAGTTTGAAAACTTTGTTGGTTTATCAGTGATGTTTCTTGATTCTACGGAGTAATACTTTATTGATTAAATGTGCTATAATTTTATAAGATATAATATAATACCGTTATTAATAATCTAAACAAAAAATATATAGAACGGTTCTGAATTGGGTAAAGTTCACCGCCACTCTTCAGTCCTTCCTAAGCAACCCATCTCTTCTTGGCAAAAGATCAATATGGATCCAATCACCTCAAAATTCAACTAAATTTAAATGTATGTAAGGAATGGGTCAAGTTATAATAGCATGTACAATCATTAAACTATATTAACACTAAAGCTTGCAAACAATTTAAATAATATTAAAACATTTTAGATGAACACCAAACAGGTAAAAAAATCTAATTGTTGCAATTAACACAGAATAATCGAGGAGTTAATAGAAATCAGACGGGAGAAAGTGAGAAATCCCCCCAAAATAATTTAAAACACAAAAAAGAAGGGTTTTATTGGTAACTTGAATCTCTCTCATTTCTACCAGCTCCAATCTTGCAACCACTAGAGAATCAAATCGTTCTGCAACAATCGCCGGCGATTCCCAAAATTCGATCGGAAAAATGGCAAACCCTATCGTTCAACAGGTTTTAAACAAAATTCATCTTCCTTTTCTTCAGATTTCGATTTATTTTCTCCGAATTTCATCCTCAAATCAATTTTTTTGTTTGTTTCTGCAGATTTTGGAGAAGCAAGTATTAAATGTAGCAAAAGCAATGGAGGATAAAATCGACGACGAAATCGCAGCCCTAGATCGTCTCGATACCGACGATATCGAAGCGTTGCGAGAGAGGAGACTTCAACAGATGAAAAGAATGGCGGAAAAACGTAGTCATTGGATCTCTCTTGGACATGGCGAGTACTCTGAGATTCCCTCGGAAAAAGAGTTTTTCTCCATTGTTAAAGCTAGTGAGCGCGTTGTTTGCCATTTCTATCGTGAGAATTGGCCTTGTAAGGTATAAATTTCTTTTCGTTTATGTTTATACTTTCATTTGTTACGAAAACGATTTCTTATGACGGTTCATGTTAGCTGACTTTTAACTAAAAGTTGAGGAATTGTTGTGGGTGAAATTACTATAGTTTTGTTTTGTGGATTGAGATCTCTGAATTTCCGGTAACCTTTCATGGAAGGTGCCTTCTCTGTGTGTGTTTAATGTGCCTGATTTTGGGGTTTATTTTTGGTATGATAATGTAGAGGCTAAATATGTGCATTATTTGATCGTATTGAAATGAATAATCGCTGTTTGCTTGCAATCTAGGATATGGGAAAGAAGGAAAGGATCAGGGCTGGTGCTCGATATACTTCCTATGTTTTTTAGATGCAACATTTGCCTTTTTGGTGATTGTATTAAAATAATCAAATGTTGCAACTTAAAAAAAACTGAGGGAGTATATTTTTTTCTTATTGCCACCATTTTTTGTTTGTATTCTTAGTCTAATTAGTGAAGACTATAGCAGGGAAACATATTGATTCACGTCTTTGATCTTCGTCTCTTGCAAAATCACTTTAAAGTACTATAGGTACAGTTTGGTTATTCATGCTTTTGTTTGTGATAGCTGAATAATTGAAATGGGGCAAACCATAATTATTATTGATGTTCATAATGGAAATACAAAGGCGCCTCCCGGCTCCATTGATGCACAATTGCACACACTATTTGGGAACATAGAGTGAAGCACAACAGAACTAGAGCTAGTCCCTTGCTTGGTCATACACTTATACCTAGAGATCGAAAAGAGACTAATTTTCTAATATGTTTATGAGTGTGTATATTTAGCTTGTGTAGGTGACAGTCTATTGGAAACTTTTCTGTCGGGGATATCTAAATCAGGAGACTGTTTTACTCTCTGTCTCATTGTTGTCAATACTGTATTTTTCCTATTTCTCTTGAAAAATTCCAATTTTCTTTTAATGATGGTGATGATCTTATGACTGCCGAGAGATACTCTCAGTTTGATTAGTTTTCTTTGATATCGTTGATATTATTCTGAGTCTATAAGACCGTGCATGTGTTGTCTGCGTCTACTATCCGAAGGTTTTTTATGTTTTTGGCATAGTTACTGGTATAGATAACTTAGCTGAATTGATTCATTTACCCTCGAGGAGTAACTAGGATTTGTCTACTTCCTAACCTTAGTAGGAAGCATTTTCTTATTTTCTTGCCAATTGCAAGGTTATTGTTATAAAGAGGTATGTAAAGCACACTTTGTTTTGTTTCAGCCAGTGTTGGTAGATTGAGATGAGACGTTTGAGACTTTAGGAGTTGCAATGTTTGATGAACATGTCCAGGATTTCCACAATCAGTGGTTTTTAGGATGATTAGGACTCAATGAGAATTTCTGCTTGTTTCCGTTGTCAGGGTTGGTAGTGTAGCTACATGGTCATATACTGACAATGATAAGGGCATGATATATGTGATGAGCTTGTACTCTGTTTCGAGAATGAATTAGCTGCTGTCCCTTGTCTTCGATGGATGAAAACTAAAAATTACGGGTCATTACTTAGGATTTTGTAAGGAGTTACCCTACTTGAGTGCATTAACTAACTTTGGTCACTATTTCAAAGGCTGGGCTACTGGAGAGACTAACCTAGATGGGACTTACGAGATAAAGTCCGGGTGGTTTAGATAGAGAGAAGCAACCGTTATATTGTGTGATCGTAGCATTTCCCTGAGATTACAGGGAAAATTTTATAAGACGACTACTACCAGCACTATTATGGGTCAAAATGTTGAGCATTTAGGAAGTATCATATTATGAAGATGAGATAGCAGAGATGCATAAGTTGAGACAACTGTGTAGGAACACCCTAAGAGATAATTCGAAATGAGGATATTCGAAGGTTGAAATGGCAGTTATTGGGGATGAGATTAGGGGAAGGTGGGTACATGGGTTTGGGTATGTAAGATGTTGATCAAAAGGTGTATGAGTAGAAAAACAGAAGACTTGAGATTCTCGGATTTTAGAAGTCATGGAAGCCAAAGATGACTTGGATGGAGGGAGTAGAAAAAGAAGTGAGCATAATGTAACTACTGGAGCTATAACACTAGATGGAAGGGAATAGAGGAAAAGGACTTTTGTGGACGATCGACGCAGATATACTCTTGGTTCATATAGCTAAACCCCATCTCTTGGATTATAGCTTTGACATTGTTGTATTTGTTTGTACTTGCTTATAGTTTGTTTAGTGTGTCAAATCCTCCTAATAGTTTTACACTTTTGAGTTTTGAGCACCATTCAGGCATTGTATAGGTGAATAGCTCATGTTCTGCTCATCTTTGGGTAATTTTTGGAGGGAATGAAGCAGGAAAGCCTTCTGAAGTGGCTGCTGGTTAGACAGTCTAATGGCTGAACTATTGTTTCTGGTTTGTTTACAGATCTTATGTACTTCTGCAGCTTATCTATGGGTCACATTGCACTGTACACTGACATATATTATGTCTGGGCCCTGGGGAGTCAATTTGTTGCTTCGTCTTATGGCTAAACTATTATTTCTGGTTTGTTTGCAAATCTTTTGTACTTGTGAAGCTTATTAAGGGTCACATTGCACTGAACACTGGCATATATTATGTCTGGTGAGTCACACTTGTTGTTCAAATGTCTGCACACTTATGGGATTTATTCCTGGCTTGTAATGCCTGAAATGAGTGTTAATGTAATCTCTCCTTCCGAGTCTTATCAGTAACTTTTGGAGGGGGGGAGTTGAAGGTTTTAGAGATTTATGTTTATGATGCATATAGGTTTTATGGATCTATAGAAGCAGCATGATACTACCTCCGTTTCATATTAATCTACACACTTACACTTTTCACGCATGCCGATGCACTACTTTGAGCTTTTATATCTCTACTTTTGTATTTGTAAAAAATATAAAAAGTCGATATTTTAAAACTACATATCGAGACGAATCAAACAAGACCACATGACTATATTTTCTCTTAACCATAATTCACAAATATTAGTCAAAGGAAAATTTGTGAATAGTGTCAAAAGTGTAAGTGTGTAGATTAATTTGAAACGGAGGTAGTATGAGTTCTGCTGTTTTTGAAATTAAAAGTGTTTGATTTGAGGATGTTAATTACAAAGCAATATTGAAAAGAAAGGGTTATATCATTTGGGGCAGAATAAATGAGTACAAAGAAAAAAACATCGCTGATTACATGAGTTTGTCTGTGTCATATGCAGGTAATGGACAAACACTTGAGTATTTTGGCAAAGCAGCATATAGAGACACGCTTTGTGAAAATTCAAGCCGAGAAAAGTCCTTTCTTGGCTGAAAAGCTCAAAATTGTGGTCCTTCCAACTCTTGCTGTTATAAAGAATGCCAAAGTTGAAAATTATCTGGTATGTTCGTTGAATTCTACCATCCCTCAGCTCATTACAACAAAATCTTTGTAAACTCCTCTTACAAAATAGTGACTTCTGTGAATTCTAGGTTGGTTTTGATGAACTCGGCGGCCGAGACGATTTTAGCACAGAGGAGCTGGAGGAGAGATTGGGTAAATATCAGGTTATCAACTTTGATGGTGAATCATCAGTAAGATCTTCCCAAACTCAGGGAAGTACCAGAAGTGTGAGGCAAAGTGAAGTCGCTGATTCATCAGATTCAGATTAGATTTTTCTGAATAGCAAGTCCTTTAGAAGTCAATTAGGTCCCTTTGGAAGTCAATCAGGTCACTTGGTCTGTCACCTTCATATTGTGACCATTTGTGTTTGATAGTGAATTCAGGGAAGTATGGAGGGAGGGTGCAAGGAGGAGGGATGCTGATTGTCCCAAAAGCAGAGAAATGAGGGGAAGAAGAAAGAGAGAATGGCGCAGTTGTGTTTCTTTTTTATGTTTACAAGAGTAATTCTTTCGGCTTGTAATATGATGAAATGAAGTTTATATACTTCTATTATATATTGCATTTTATTTTCTAGGAGAAAGTGATTTAAGTCCGAGACATAGGGACGATAATTCAATTTGAATTCAAACTGAGTCTGACGTGATTCATTCAAGTCCAAGACCTAGGGACTGTAATTCAATTTGAATTCAACCTAAGTCCGACTTGTTTTGAAGAACAAAAAAATTCATTCCAATTCGAAAATGTATAGGATATGGAGATTATATAAGATTTGCTAAGTCCAACTCAATTATAATTGTAACACTCTCTCGGAAAATTAGTTATCCCTCTTGTAATGAATGAAACTTGATCTCGAGACCTTTGAAATCAAAGGTGAGTCAACGGCCCAACACCACTAGGTCATCACGTGTTGTTCATTCACATAACTCACTTTTACCATAATTTTAACTTATATTAGATACATATACATAATTTTAACTTATTTTATTTCCATTTTAAACACCTTATACATAGCCCTAAGGGCTATGAATATCATTTCCCATATATTAAACATACCAACATTTTTATATAATTTTTGCTAATAGAAATTTTAAATGTTTATGGTTAATCATTGGCATGTATGTTGGTCAAACTGTTGAAACTATTATGACTTTATGAGACTGAAATACTGTAATAGTTTTTTATATAACTTAGAATTGCGTGACATTGATTGATCATCATAATATGAATCCGACTCAAGTTCGATGCAACTTGAATTTAAGAATCAAAACTCAAATGTGAAACCATTATGAATTATTCTTGTGCAGAGGTAGAATAGGTATAAATTTCGGAAATTCAGATTTGGTCCAATGATATTCCTATCGAAACGTGAGGGACTAGAAAACTATCATCTTAAAATCCAGATGTTTGTACGGAACTCTAAACTTTTGTATGTATCACATGTAGTAACTTTAAGATATTTGTCCCTTGGTGAACCTCTTTTTTTTTCACAACGAAAAATCTTGCATTAATTAAAAGAGGAAGTACAACCTAATGCTAATACAACCAAACCTAAACCAAACAAACAAACCTAAATGAGCTTTATGAGCTCGTACATTCCATCCCAAACAAAAATAAGTAAAACCGATAACAAGTCGCTTAGGAAGGGGGGCGTCGCTGGTCAGTGCTTGTGATGGTGGATTCAAACCTCGGATGGCTGATGGAAGTGGTAGATGAAGCGGATGACGTTCACGATCAGGACAATGAACAACCAACGGCGAGTGTCGCGCCTCGCCGCATGAGCAATCCCAACAATCTGCTATCGCTTGGGATTTAGGGTTCATGATCTTTTGAAGACACGTTCCGTTGTGACTCATTACTCTCGTTTGAGAGTATTTCAGGTTTCTCCATGAGGTAGGAGAAACGCAAATGAGTGGGCATGCTGAAAACCCCCAGATACAACTGGGGTGCCGCATTCAGATTTGACGTTGTCAAGGCAAGGACCATTAAGATCAATGCCAAGCTAGAAAGAAAGCCAAACAAGTTGAACTCTCGAACACACCTCCGGTTTTGCAAACCGGAAAACATACGTCCCAACCATGAAAAACTTTCATCGCCTCGTCCATGCTCACAAACTTCTTGAGTCACCTTGTCCCTCAGCACATATTCCTAAAAAACTACATATTCTACTGTTACAACCTTGAACCACCAATCCGAACCCAACTGACAAACGCTTGTCGATGGGCACAACTAGCCACGGACAACATTTTTAGCCATTCGAAAAAAACAGCGCACTCCTATTATTCGAAGATTTAACACGCATTTTAAGAAATAACCAAACATACCGATAGCAAACCTAACTAGTTGGAGAGCCCAACAACCAGGGGGGGGGGGAGGGGAAGCTCGATACTAAAAGTGGGGGAGGGAAAGGGAGCCCGACATTAACGGGGGGGAGAGAAGGGGAGCCCGACATTGATTTCAAACGGGGATCGGGAAGGGAAGCCTAAAACCTAAAACTTAAAGCACCAAAAACCAGGGTTCGGGAAGGGAATTAGCCCTATTGACAAACTAAAATACCAGGGGACGTGATGGACAACACTACTGGACGAAACCTCACGACGGTACCTTGTGGTGCCAATGCAACTACGGGGATGGGGAGGGTGCAGACAAAAACACGGGAGGGGGAGGTGAAAGAGAGACCGACGAACCAGGGGAAGGGAGGGGGAGCCAACGACCAGGGCCTCGGGAAACCTTCAACGGTGAGATCGAGGCCACCAGCGACAACCGGGAAGAGGGGGAGGGGGAGATGGGGTGGGGGAAACAGGGGAGCGACGACGCAGGGGAGGGGGGTGGACTCGACTCAAGAGAACGGGGAGGGGATAGACTCGCTTACACTAAAACGACGAATAAGAAGACTGTTGAAGGCTCGCCGGCGACCTGCGGCCACCAGCGAGCCTGCTGGGCGGCAGGACGCTTAGGGTTTCTAGGGTTTGGGAGTTTTGGGCAGCTTTCTAGAGAGAGAGAGGGTTTCTCAAGGTAAGAGCTGGTGAACCTCTTTGTGAAAATGTTTACATAGTATAAATGTTATACCAAATTGAGACAATTAAGATTAGTTCTGACTTCATATTATAATGTTCAACCTTATTCCAAAAAGAAATAAAAAGGAGTAGGGAAAAAAGTTGTAAAAGCGGAAAATATCAAGTATCTCGGATTATACTAAATGATCAGGGCCTATCGGTCTAATATGAGTCCATTCATGGTACACACATGGACAATAATTCTATAATAAATTCTCCAAAGGAGCAAAATTTTACTTATTTCTAATCACTTATTTCTCTCTCTTCTTTACTGCTCTTCTTCATTGTTTCTCTTACCTCCAAATTTCTCTATTCTCCGTTGTTTCTCATATCCAAATTTTTCTCTCCTTTATTTGTTTCTCACCTCTAAATTTTCTCCTACATTATTTCTCTTTCCTCCAAATTTGCAACTTCCTTTGAAATTAATGAATGACAAAAACAAATGTTGGAACTCCGAATTTCATCAATGGCGGAAATAATTTCAAATCATTAATTAGAGTTTCCAAATTCTTCAATGGCAGAATTAATGATTGATAATATAATGCAAAAGATATTTCAGGATTCAACACTAGATTTAGATTTCTCTTACCTCTATTATTTCTCATACCTTAAAATTTATCTCTTCTCCATTGTTTCTCATTTCCAAATTTATGTCTTATGGTTTCTCTCATACCGTGCCAATCATATTGATGACATGTAAGATATCATTTGAGAAAGTTAGCTTCATCAATGGCAAAAACAAATATTAAAGTGTTGGAGTTCATCAATGGTGGAATTATTTTCGCATTTGAAATCAAAATTGTAGTTTCAAAATGAGCAAACACTTATTTGAGAAAATAAGCGAAAAGTTTGCTCATTTGGGCAAAAAGTATTACTCATTTTATAAAATGAATAGAGTGTTTGCCCATTTTAGAAAGTTTCGTTTATTTTGACGGATAAGCAGAAGTGATTGACAGATATGAGTGAAATTTGCTTCATTTGGAGAAGATCGAGATGAGCTCATGAGCACAAGACAATTTTGGTACGCCGGGTTTATTATAAATTTCCCCCAATTACTGGTTCATTAATCAAAACAAAAAGATTTTGTAGAAATCTATTTCTCCGTAAATCCAGTTGTGAGTTTTGGCGCCACCAAAGGAATGTCTCAAGTCTCAACAGTAGTAAAACATTCACTAACTAGTAACTATCATTTTGGGGATAGGCATTAAAATGATAAATAATGCCACGCAATCAAATCACAAACCACCAAAGAGTAGGAAAAAAAAAAGTTCGTTCATCATCCATAACTATTAACTTCTCACTCTCAACTGAGACCTCAACTTCAACCTCCATTTCATCTTCATCATCATCTTCATCTTCTTCTCCTATTATCCACATCTCTCTCTTTCTTTCTCTCTCATGGATGCTCTCTATTCTCCAACCACGCAAACCCTAGCCCTAATTCCACGCTTCTCTTCATCTTCATCTTCATCTTCAGTTTGTCTCTGCGTTTCACGAATTCAATCAATTCGCAGAGAATTCTTCGGAATTTCACCTAAATTAAGGCTTAAATCTCGTCGCAAATGCAAACGTCTTCGCTTTCATACCGCTCGAATTCCCGTCGCTTCTTTGAATTCCTTGCCGATTGTCGCTGTTGTTGTTGCGATGACGGTGTCCGCTGTTGCTGTTGTCCTCGCCAATTTTTACTATTCAAAGCGGAAAAAAGATTCAGTTGAGGTTAATACTTAGATTTTTCAGTTTTCTTCTTCAGTTAAGGTTTGAATTTCTGTTATTTTTATGATTGTTGATGTCCATATTATATTGAAGCTATTTAATTTTACTATATTGTAATTATCTGCGATAGAATTGAGTATTCTGTGGATATATTTTGTGAATAGATATCTAGACACTATCATTACTTTATAACCTATAAATATTGATTAATGGAAATCATTCCGGAGTTTCACTGGATCTAGCAATCTGAACTGTGGAGCATTGGTAGAAATTAGAACTAAGGAGTGAATTGACTCTGTTCTCCTGCTCTTCTTTGAAAAACGGCGAAATTTAACGTAATTTCGGCAATTGTGGATATAATTAGTTTGATGTGGCTTGTAAATTGTAATGTTATGCCAGCATTTTTAACGGTAGGAGTGTCCTTTTCCTGAAGTTTTAATATAGAAAGTAGTAGGTCAATGAATGACATTTTACTCAACTTCTAAAGATAGTAGCATCATAAGATTTTTAGATGATAGTAGCACCAGATCTTTATAGTACTACCAAAAACTGTCATAGTGTATCAAAGTATATGAGGAAATGAACAAATGTTTTTTTTTTTTTTTACTATTACAAGTTACAACACTTTTTAGTACCATCTGAACAATCCTAGTACATCATCCGCTCCACAAAGAATAGAATACACGAGTATTCATGATCTCCAATGCGCTACTTTGACCATTAATATCTTTAATTATGTATTAATAAACATTATAAAGAAAAGTATATTTTGAAACTACACACTGAGACTAATTTTACAAGGTCTCAGATGACTATGTTATTATTTATATAGTGGTGGGAATTTGTGGTCAAAGTTTGGGAAGTTTGACTCTTCAAATGCAAGTGGTGCATTCTTTTTAGAGCAGAGAAGTGTAATTTAAAAAACTTTTGAGTACCATTGTAATACTTGCTTGTACAACCAGAAACTTTCTATGGCAAGCAGTATTTTCAAAACTTTTTGGAAGAATTAATTTTTTTTTTTGTTTTTTTTTTGTTAAAATATTACTCCCTCCGTTTATAAATTAATGTTCAACTTCTTTTTAGCATGGAATTTAAGGAAAAGATATTAGATAATCTCAATGGGAAAGTGATCTATGTGATGAGGTGCAAAAGTAAGAGAGAGAAAGTCATTCAAGAGGATCAAATAACCTTTTATGGAAAGTGGAGCATTTATTTGAAAATCTATAACTAGGGAAGTTATATAGCTATTTTTAAATAAAAAAAGTAATTGAATGCTTGTTAGAGTCCAAAATGGACTGTAAGTGTTTGTGTTTAAGGCTTTAAGCCTTTCTCTTTTTCGGTAAGGGACTAAGGTCTAAGGGTGATTATAAGGGAATGAAGGGACTTCAGATTCCTAACAAGTATTGCTTCTTTGGTAACACTTGATTTTAGGGGTTCAAAAGCCACAAAATAACAATATAAAGAACGACTATTAAGAAAAAAGATAGAAATTAAGTCATTTGTGAAAGTGTGAAGTTCATGCAACCATGAACGTTATGTTTTCATTTTTCGCCATCCTTTTATTTTCTGGTGTGCTGTGAAAAAGAAGAATATGAGTCGTGGATTTTGAATAGATCCTGGAAAATTGTGATAAGCTTGGCTTAGGTATTATAGAACTTATGATTGCGGGACCTTCTGGTAAACATCTTTAGATATCAACAAGAAAAAATTGCTAGTATCCTTATGTTTATGTTCTATTTTTCACTCTTAATGTTTTCTGTCTAAAAATGCTGGAGATTTTGTTGCTTCTGATTATTTCTCTCCCCTTTTAACCCTACAGGTATCTAGTCCTCCATCTTCTAAGTATAGCCAAGAAGAAGTTACCACAAAAAGTGGGATCCTATAGTCCAATAGATGCTGCACGTCGTCACATAGAAAGTTTGAATGAGTTGAATTATTCATCACCTGAAGTTGGAGAAAGCACCTCCAAGTATAATGGAAGCAGGGTCGATTTGTCATGGAATGGTACTTCATCAAAATCTGAAGATACATCTGAAGTTGGACAAACAAGTTTTTCTGATTCTAACTTCCATGAAATAGGAGCCATTGCTTCTGCAGTTTTAGAGAAGAGAGAAGGAGTAGACCTATCTCGTCCACTTGCGTCCTCTCAAAATCTTCAAATTGAAAGTTTTAAGGATAAAAGTTACTCATTACTGGAAGACAAAGAAACCACTCTCAGTGATGATGAGGGCAGGACCAAATTGTCATATCAGGATCACTTTGGAACACTTAAAGATATACAAGATGCTGAACGAGCAGATTTTCCTAATTCCAACTTTCATGATTTAGGGGCCATTGCTTCTACTCTTTTAGAAAAAGTGAAGGTATTGGTCTATCACCTCCAGAGGCATCTCCTGGATTCCTTGACATGAAAAGTTTCAAGGAAGAAAATCACTCATTACCTGGAAGTTAAAGAAACCACTCTAAAGGATAATGAAGGTGGGGTCAAATCATTACATCAGGATCCCTATTCAACACCTCAAGATGCACCTGATGTTGAGAAAGCAGGTGTTCTTGATTCTAACCTCCAGGTTTTAGGAGCCATTGCTTCTGTGCTCTCGGAGAAGAGTGAAAAAAATAGGTCCATCTCTTCCACAGACATCTCCTGAAGTGAAGGCTCTGCAATCACATGTACACTTAACTGAAGAATCAGACTCTGTTACTTGTAAAGCAGGGACTGATTTGAATCTATCACCTGTTCAAATCGATAAGACAAAGGATGTCTCTGTGGTTTTAGATATTGCAGTTATGAAGG